>CM054057.1:295431634-295638748 GCA_028641055.1 Alopecurus myosuroides | reverse complement strand
ATTAAAATACTAAATAGTATGCCTTATAAAAATAGACGGAGGGATTAACAGTTATTGACCATCGGCTACGTACAAAAACTAAGCCGATCGATGGGGAAATGTCGGTTCAACAATTTCTATAGGATTTAATTTAATTTATGGTTGATCATCTGTCTTGCAGGGCGACGGGGCTGCTATCTTATGGGCACCCGTGGTCACGGTATGGTTACCTTTTCTTATATTGCAGAGGACGAAAAAATCATAAGTAGGGCGAACTCAATGAATCATAGGTGGCGGAGTCAAGACGATGGCAATCGTATTTTTGAAACAATTCTAGAGATACATGTTTTAAGTTTTGGTTAAAATCGATGGTAACAGAGCCTACAGCAATATAGAAGGTATTCACATATGAAAATAATCTACATCAACCTATTTCACAAATTTTGTTCCAATTTTGGCCCATACTTAGAATTGTCATGTCATTTTCTGCATAAAATTGACATCTTTCAAGAGGGGATGTGAACCATCATTTCCCCAATTCAGAAAATATGCCATGTCACCATTAAACAAAGGAATTGACTGAGATAATAAAAGTAAAAGTTTAGTTAACAAAATATACAAAAGTAAAGTAAAACCATAAAACATAGTGTATTGCATACCTAGAATTGGTTCTAGCCAAACCTATAAGCTGTCCAAAATTCTTCCAACTCCTACTTAAAATACGACACCTAGGATATTTTTTAGAGTTGGTCTTTTTTAGATTTAGAATTACCTTTCCCAACTAAAAATAATTGGATTTTGACTAGACTAGATCTATTTTTTTTTTTGGAATCATTTTTGCGGAGTGTTCGCTGAAACAATCATAACTTTCCCACAAGGAGTCGAGTTTTTACGTACGACCACTCAAACGGTTTAGAAAAGAAAACGTGCATCTAAATTTTTTCGCAAAAAATAAGGTAGGGCCGGCACCCTACCATGCCCTAAGGGGAGACCCGCGTTGTTTTCTTGTGAAATCAGAGGGAGACGGAACACTGCTACCGCCATTGTGAGAGAGACGGAACCATGTTTTCTTAGTTTTTCTTCTAGCTGCTGCAAATACTTTTAGCTCATGTTTTTCATGCATCTCTTATTTAGAGCTGTTAGTTCTAGTAGAGTAGTAGTATTACTCTCTTGTTTCATTGCTATATCTCTTGGAGAGTTTTTGTTTAGTACAAAATGATTGGTGCTAGAAAGCAGTAGTATAATTCTCGTGCTTATAACGGTGCAAAAAGAAGCTCGTATAGATCGTGGCTAGACTTTTTCATGTCATGTTGGATGTTATTCTAATTCTATGCTTAGTTATTATTATTGTAGCATGACTTTTCTCAAATAGCTGAGAGTGTTTAATGTGCCATTGAAAGAATCATGAGTTATTTTTATCACATTGAAGCATAAATTAGTGGTGTTCTCCTTCGAATGCTTTATTTGGTTGACTTGGCGGATGCTTACTGTGGTGACCCAGCACACCACTGCATGTGTAGTGCGCAAGTCGATGACATAATACTCACAGAAGGACTTACCTGTGAATATTACATCCCTCAGAGTAGTACAACAGAAACACAGCAGGTCCAGGCAAAACTATAGGATACAAACTTCATTACAAAATCTCGAGAATCTCTTTGAAGAATCAAAGAAAATCTCATACAAATGAAACATCAGAAGAAGCAATTCGAAGATCCAAGTTGGGAAAGAACTCAAGCTCAGAACTAAATCTACTACGGCTGATGCCAGCCCTAATCTATGGCTTATAACATCTAACTCCAAGAATGGACTCCACCTATACTTTGATAGCTTCTCCTCCATCAGCGTTGTTGATGACGATGCTTCACGATGACGACTTCCATCAGGCTTCAACTCTAAGCAGGGGGTCAAACGAGAACGAATGAGTAACGAGCGTTACTCAGCAAGTTCATGATATATAGAGGGTAGTTTGATGCACTAACTACAGCTTCAGACTCAAAAGTTTCATAAGCTAATGCAAGGTTTTGTAAAACTTTCTTCAAGAGATTGCTTTTACTTCTGAAAACTATGCCCGCCAGACATCCACAGGACTAGAACTTCATGGAGTTGCCTTTCCTGTAGCGTTCACAGTTCCTTCCCGGAACAGAGGGTAACATGGCACATCCTTTTACACTCTACAGAGGTGCGTTACTTTACCCATGGACGACCAAGACCACGTTGCACAACCAGGCTCGAGATCCTGTCCACTCCCACTCAGGTGTGGGGCCCGGTTGTTGGTCCAAGCCAAACCGTGCTTCTCCGCACAACGCATGCCCACCCATTTCTGCCAGCAGGTTGAACGCCCGATTCCACCCCTCACGATGGATATCTACGCGCCCCTGGTAGACCATCATAGACCCGCAGATTCCGTGGGAATTAAGGGATCCCACCCATGTGCATGTAGTCTCGCAAGACCTACAGCGTACGTCTCTGGCAGCCCGTTGACATGCGAACGAGAAAAGATCACAACTGACTTACTCCCCCCATAGAAGACCCATGGTTAACGCGGTATTTATGGCGCACCGAGTTCTGACGGCATTTATGATTAATTCCTAGGTAATACGTTCCCGTGCAGATGGAACCTTCCTTTGACCTTTTCATCTTACCATGGTTCCATCCACCCACCAAACAGAACACTACCACTCGGGTAGTCATTCAATTAGTCATATTATTATAAAAAAAATAGGATCATGCATTCTTTTGAGACTAGGTGGTAATACGATAGAGTTTTTGCAATTAGTTTGTTATGAAGTACTGCAAAGGATATGAGCAAGTGATGAACTTGCCTGAGATTGAACAACCATAATAATCAATGTCTTCGGGGTCAAGGGTCTCGTAGACAATTCCGACATCTGAAAGATAGCAAAGTAGTCCCGGTAAGGAATACAGAAAACATTGGCAAGATTATACATGCATAATAATGAGATGCATCGCAACATACACTGGAAAACACCCCAGCTTACAAGTGTAAGCTATGATCGATACGATAACTTAATCACACAAGTTTTAGGTGAATGGTTTCATTACTTGTGGTACTTGTTTTAGACTTACATGTGTTTCACTTTTACTTAGCAAACAATTGTTATCATGTTTAGTTAGAGGTGTTTATTACTTGGTTAGGCAATAAGACAATGACATATGGAAAACAACTATTGAAAAGATAACAATCACCTTTTATTTGATATTCAAAAAGTGTAGAGCATATGACAAAGAGTTTAATTGAAAATGATTGTTTAATATAACTAACTCTATCATCACACAACTTTCTATTGACTTGTGATGATAGGTTTATTAGGTGTGAAAACATGAGGGTTTTATGAATAAGGAAAATAATTTGTGGCAGCTATTTCTTGTTAGAATGAAATATAATAGAATTACAGTAAATATTTAGTAACAACTTTTGTCGTGGTGGTGTCACGGCAGATGCCATAGGATGGCTAAAGATGTGGGGACGAAGGACGCTGGAGGTGCTCGGGGAGGGATCACGCGACGAGTAGACGCGTGAGGTGAAGATCAAACACTGCAAACAACACGATCTACCCAGGTTCAGGGCCCTCGTGAGGAGGTAAAACCCCTACTCCTGCCTTTCTCTCTGTATTCTGGTGTCTCACCGAGTAGCCACAGTACAAATGTTCTTGCTACCGAGTAGCCACTCTTCCCTCTCCGGGTACGATTAGGTCAAGAATCTCTACGTGAGTTCTAGTAACGCTATGTGGTGTGTGTTCGTCCCTCGCGCAGGAGGCGGCTGGGCACCTTATATACCCGGTGCCCTGCCGGATACAGCCAAATATAATAAGTGTCGACATTGTGTGCACATCGTCCTTCTTCCGAGTTCCCGCTGACAGCTTTGGCTTCTAAGCTTGTCCTGATGCAGAAAGTCGTTGGGCAAAACCAAGTAACCAGTCTGTTATCACTGTGCGAACACAGAGTAGGTCCCCCCTATCCTGCGACGCCCTGCTGCCACACTGTCGCTGTCAGGCACGCCGTCCCCAGACGAACAGTGCTGTGAACAGTGCCAAGTACGGACCCGGGATACGCGGGATCCTGTGTCAGAACGGCTCCTTTGACTTCTGGCCCGAGTAGGTTCCCGCCAGTTTTACTCGGGCCAACTCTTCTACTCGAACAGATATAACTTGCTTGATATCTCCTCCTGGTCATCTTTTTGTGAGACCGAGTAGCAGTCGACCGGGTAGCAAGTACCGGGTAGGCGGCTACTCGACCAAACCTCTATTCTGATTGTTGCCTTTACCACTTGCCTTTACCCTACTCGGGGGTAACCCCCCGACAGCAGTCCCCGAAGCTGGTAGAGCCCTGCGAACTCGTTCACTGGGCCCTGCCAGCTTAAAAACCAAGCTTGGCAACCTTGCTCTTGAACCTCAGTATGCCGAGTAAAACCTCCGAGTAGCATTTCGAAGAGTACCTTGAGTTTCCTTTCTTCCGAATAGAGCTAGCCTCCTTCTCTGTAACCGAGTAAAAAGACTTAGGGAATTTCTTCAATCGAATCTCTGCAGCGCAGAGCACAATCCGGCTTTCCGTGCTGCAACTGGACACGTGTCCCACATCCAGGACCGCGACGCCTCGCTGCCCAGACCCTGACAGGCCACGCGCCCAGTTTTCACGGAGCGGGCCCACGACCTCGTAATGTCCCATCACGCGTAGTAATTAGCCACGATCTCGTCGTGGGATCAATTGCGGCCGTTACGCGCGCGTTCCGCGCTGTGTGCGTTTTTAACCGGCCACAGACCCCACGCCGCACGATTTATTGCCACGATCGATCCCACTACTCCAATTCGTAACGGTTACCCGTGGTGCGGTATAAATACCCCCACGGTAACTTCCTCTTCTCCTTCCCCTGCACTTTCCTCTTCTGCCTCTCTGTTTCTCCGCCGCCGCAGAGCTCTCCGCCGCCGCGCAACTCTTTGCGCCGCCGCGGATTCATCCAATCCACCCAACTCTTCCAATTTTCCACCACTTCCTACTCGCAGCCATGGCTCGTGGCGACAGTGCTCGCGCCGACTGGGCTGGCTCCGATGTCACCGTCGATGACTGCTCGTGGCTTGTGAACACCCGGAGGGTTCCTCCTGGTGTTCAGTGCCGGCCGTCCGACGGCGAGATCGTTCCGGCCCCGCGGGAGGGCGAACACGTCGTCTTCCTCGCGCACTTCGCGCGAGGATTCGGCCTCCCTGCTTCCGATTTCCTCCGTTCTCTTCTCGACCACTACGGTCTTCAGATGCATCACCTTCCTCCTAATGCGGTTGTCTTCCTCTCCTACCACGCCGTGGTGTGCGAAGCCTTCCTCGGCGTTCACCCCACGACGGAGACGTGGTCGAAGTATTTCTTCTTACGCCAATAGAGCCAAGGCAAGAAGGACGGGGCGGCCGCCAGCAGCCGGACAACCGATACCGGCAGCGCCATGATGGTGCAGCGGACGGGAACCAATCACCCTCGCATCAAGGGCTTGGATTCTGTCCGCAAGTGGCAGAAATCCTTCCTGTACGTGAAGAACATCCCCGCCACGAAGGATGCCAAGATCGAGGACCGCATCAATCTGCCCCCTTGGAGCAGTCGAGCTCCTACCGGGCAGAACTGGAAGAGCAAGCCATCCAACAGTAGGAATCTGACTCAGATGGAGGAAAGGCTCGCCTATCTGATCGGAGAAGGACTGAAGAGCGACGATCCAGTCGCCTGCTGGATCCGCAAACGAGTGATGCCTCTGCAACGACGCTCCCACCCCATGTGCTACATGGGCGGCCCTCGCGACTGTACTCGGACGACTACGTTCGAGCTCAGCAACGCGGACGTCGCCACGCATGCAAGGTCCATCCTGACCACAGGCCTCCGAGATAACTGGCAGTATGGCTTCATCCCATACAGCCGCACGAAGCCGATTCCACAGGTATGTTCCTCTTATTCTGCTTCCAATACATGCAATCCGAGTAGATAGCTTCCTCTCCTTGCTGCGACTAGCATTCGCATTCTGCGCCGAGTAGGGCGCTTAGCGGAACTGCTCAGGCTTAGTATGCTTGCTGTTTGCACGCCTTGTCGGGTAGCACACTTAGGAGAAACACTTAGGCTTAATGTGCTTGATGTTTGCACGCCTTGCCGAGTAGGACACTTAGCCAAACCGTTTAGGCTTATTGTGCTTGGTGTTTGCACGCCTAGTCGGATAGAGTGTCTTCACGCTACTCGACTCACTCTGCGATGTTTCTCTATTCTTCAGGTCCTTGACCGCCATCTTGCTGAGAGCTGTGAGCGCTTCGAGGGCAACTGGTCAGATGACCGAGAAGAAGATGACGTGGTTTCCTTCGAGACCGCGAACAAGCTCAATCCTCCTGAGGCCGCCCAGACGAGTAGGCACCATGTCGATGCGTCCGTCCGCGACTGGACCGAGGACGAAGATGAAGGTAATTGAACTCATCCTGTCTGGTCGCAAGCTGCACAATCTAACTGCTTCCTGCTTCTGAATCGCCCTTCTTCCTTTCTATTTCACAGGTGATGCCGATGTTGAGGACGGAGGCGAGGATGACGACGACAATGAAGGTGAGGACGAGGACGATGCAGCCCTGGTCGTCCCACCTCTTTCAGTTGCCGCTCCTGTCACCCGCAAGCGGGCGGGTAGTGGCGCCCAAGAACCCCCCGCCAAGAAGAAGAAACCGGCCGAGAAGACGACCAAGAAGGTCGTGAAGAGAAAACGACCAACGATCCCTACCCGCAAGGGGTAAGTTCCTTCTCGGCTATTATGCTTCTATTCACTTCATTCTTCTCGGTTGATTCCCAATCCTTTTGCTTTGCTGTTTCCTCTGCCCTCTTCTTATTTCTGAATGGAATTTTCTCTTCAGAGCCCCCTTGGACGCGGATGCCGCTCGTGCGCCCACGAAGACCAAGAAGAAAACCGCCATTGACGTTGATAAGCTCATCAACCTCGACGGCGACGAAAACGACACCGCCAATGCGCAAGCGGAGGACTCCGACGAGGCTCCGTACAGGGATACCGACGCCCACGACGTTGAGCAGGAGCAGCAGTCCCGCGCCGAGCAGGAGGCGCAGGATGCTGCTCACCAGGAGTTGCCACCTTCCCCTCCAGCCACCAGGGCTGAAGAAAACCAAGATCCAGACCACGAGATGCATGACGACGCCGCCCTTGAGCGGCAGGAAGAAGAAGAAGAGCAGCCAGCGACAGGGGCTGCTGAACAAGAAGACCCCGCGGCCCAGCCGCGGGTAGAAGAACCGGATGCCTCACAGCCAGATCCCGCTGCCGAGCAGCGGGTAGAAGTAGTTGACGAGGCGGAGCAATACCCTCTGAGCGACGTACAACCAGGCGCCGCGCAGGGTAGCGCTCAGCCAGACGCCGCGCCGAGTAGCGCACCACTGGCGCCGCCCACTGCACCAGACTCCTCCTTGGTGCAGAAAACCAAGACTGCAACCAGCTCTCCGGCCAAACCGGTTACGAGGAAAAGCGCCCAGGAAGCCGTAGAGAAGAAGGCCGCCGAGGAGAAGGCCAAGAAAGCCACCGAGAAGAAGAAAACCGAGAAGCCAGTCACCGAGAAGCCAACAGCCAAGAAGGAAATTTCTAAGAAGCGGGCTGCCGAGATGCCGCCGCCAACATCAACCGCCCAGCCCGGTCAGTTGGCTATCCGCGAGCCTGGCGCGGCTGCTGGCGCCGCTGCTGCATCCGGTGTCTCAGATCCACCCTGCTACCCTCCATACATGGTGAAGGTCAGCCAACAGCACCAGATCGGCCTCACCTCCAAGGAACGGAATCTTGCTCTTCAGAAAGGGAAGAAGGCCGTGGCAGTGGACTCCAGGCCCCCAGCCCCAAATCAAGACAAATCTCTGTCCATTTCTTCGCGTGGAGTTCAGGATCAGGCGGTGACGTCCCATGGCCTCGAGCAAGTACTTGACTTGATTGGCTTCATCGATGCCAAGTGGGACAGCAAGGTTCTTGGCAATACGAACTGGAACGGCACGGATTTGGGCGACATCGACCATATGCGTGTCGACTGGAACAAGGTAGACCTGGGTTACAAACCCATGACTGTCTCATCCACCTCTGCTACGCTTGCCGCCAAGATGTTTGTCCACCGCAAGAACGCCGAAGACCTTGAGCAATCCTACGCGGTAAGCTCCTACTCATCCTCTCCGAGTTGCATTTTCACTTCTCTTCTACTCGTCTTCTTTTCCTTATCCATCACCCAGTCCCCGAGATTCTGGCCGAGTAGCCGCCTTCTCGGGTTGAATCTCTACTACCTTGCCTGATTCTTTTTTCTTTTGCTTCTCAGAATAGCGTACTGAAGCGGACCGACTTGCATCGTCGGCTACTCTGGAACCATGCTGTTGCCAGGAGGCGCATTGCCGCCCTGGAAAAAGAGAAGATAGCCGCCGAGGAAGCTGATAAGGAAGTGATGAACAACACCCTGAGGCTTTCTGAAGTTGAAGGTACGCTTCTAGCTGCGCGGTTCTTGCATTTGGTGTTTACGCCCGCTTTTGCTTTTTGCGCTAACTAGTTTTACCCTGCAGGGAAGTTGAAGGCCCTGTCTGACGAGCACGAGAACTGCCGTGCCTTCGTCGAGAATGGCCAGGCCACCATCAAGAGATTGGAAGGTACGTTGCCGTCTTCTCGGCTTGTCTCTGTATTCCTTTCTTCGCTACTCTGTTGATCGTGCTTTGCTTTTCTCAGAAGATCATAAAAAATTTGTCGAGGAACATCAAGACTGCCTCAAGCCTGCTGAGGTGAAGCAGCAACTGTCCAGCCAGGCTGTCGAGCTGATAAAAGAGCATACTACCGAGGTGGAAACTCTCTAGACTCAGCTGCAGACTGCGCTCAAAGACGCCCTAGACTTAGCAGCCGAGAAGGAGGAGCTGCTTGCCGAGAAGAAGAGGAATGAAGCAACAGCCAAGGCCAGGGAGAGAACCCTCGAACAGGAGTGCGAGGTGCTGAAGAAAAGCAATGCTGGCCTCTTCACTCAGCTAGAGGAGCTCCGTTTGATTGAGGAGAAGCATCTAGCCAACGAGGAAACTTGGAAGAATCTGCTGCAAGGGCTGCGCTATGACTTGAACAATAAGTGCTCCCTGTTCTCTGCTTCTCTGCTACTCGGCTGCACCTTTCTTCTCTGTTTCTCGTTTCTGATCTTCTCTCATAGATTTTGCAGAAGTTTTCCCTGATATCGTGTCTTCTTGCGCGCCTGCCCTGGCCAAGGCCCGAGCAGCACGCGCTGAGAAGGGCGAGCCCATGGATACCCGAGCAGAAATTGAAGAGAGTATCCTGGTCATGCAAGGGCAATTCCAGCGTCTAGCCGGCGTGGGCACCGATCTGGTGCGCGTTGGCTTCCAGCTCCACGGTCTCTTCTGGCCCCAGGACGACGCGCCAACGACCATCCGCGGGCTTGCCCTGAAGCTGCGCGGCGTGAAGGCCGAACTGAAGAAATGGCGCGCCTCGGGAGCTTGGGCGGGTGCAGACATGATGCTGCTCTTCATCACCACTTGGTACGAAAACCTCAATATGCAGATTATCCGCGAGATGCGCCAGGACTCCAAGTGGGAGAAGGACCCGGACTGCGTGGCTATCCGCCAGTTGGTCGCTCACGAGGTCGCTCAGTATGCTGACACTGCGACCTTCATCGACGGCCTTACTGAGCCCGACACCGAGATGGAGGAGGACGAGGAGGAAGGCGAAGATGAGGAGACGGACTTGGATGATTTGGACTTGAGCTGCTTCGAGTCTCCTCGTGTCAAGGTCGGGAAGGGGAAAGCAGCGGTCATTGCGGGTAGCGACGAGGAGGAGGAGGGCGAGAAGATGTCCATCGACACCGCCGCGCTCGAGTTCGGCACCTCGTCAGGAGCTGCCCTCGACGACACCGTCAACCTTCGCGCCCAAGCCACCGGCTCCACCTCCGCGACAACGCCCGTCTCAGTGGCCACGGCCACTTCAGACCAGGTAGCCACCGAGCCCGACGCCGAGGACGAAGCAGCGAAGCTTGTTGATGCCAGCGCAGAGGCGGATGCGACCAATGCCAGCGCCGAGGACGAAGCAGCGAAGCTTGTTGATGCCTGCGCAGAGGCGGACGCGACCAATGCCAGCGCCGAGGACGAAGCCGCGAAGACTGTCGACGCCCCCGGAAGCGGACACAACCAATGCCACTACTGAAGATGAAACAACCAAGGCCAGCACCGAGAACACCACGTCGACCTGAGTTTATCCTGCAGCTTATTCCTTAAACACTTATCAGATCCCCGGGATGCGGGTGCAATGTATCAGACTATTTATGCCGTTTGCTACTCATTTTTATTCACACTTGTTTCTTTCAACTTAATCATTTTGTTCAGCCTTGGCTTGATGCCGGGTTGCGTTATCATGCGAGTCCCCGAGTTGCATTTCTTATTCACTCTCTCTTTTCGTCTCAGCTCTATCCGCAACTTGTTGCTTTTTTGGTATTCGAGTCACAAGAGTTAAAGAGCAGAGCTGCAAATACTTAGCCGCTTAGAAACAATCATAGTAACGCAGCCCACCACTTAGCCGAAAAGATAAGACAAAGAACAGTAGTAAAAGCACTCTACTCGGTTCCTGCACTCTTCCTTTCCTTAGTAATTTTTCTTGTGCTCATGGACCTTTTGCTTGTTCTCTTGCTTGCCATGAAGCCGAGTTTCGGACAGCAGCAAAGTCGAAGAGTTGGCATGTAGGTTTAAACACAGTACTCAATGTACCTTTGAATTTTGAAGTAGAGCAACCGAATAGGCAAAAGGTAAAGCCGAGTAGGAACACTTAGAGCAATTTAGGACGAGGGCAGTCCCCGAGTTCAATTTCAGATTGCAGAATATAATTTCAACTCGGATAAGAGGGTACATACACATCTTTGCTCACGAATGAAAACGACGGAGTAGAGCTACATTCCAGGGACGCTTAGATTCCTCTCCAGCTTTATCTGCCCTGTTCGCCTGTGGTGGGCGCGCATCTACAAGATAGTATGCATCGTTGTGCAGCACTTTGCTCACAATGAAAGGCCCTTCCCATGGAGGAGACAACTTGTGCATCCCGGCTGTGCGCTGCACAAGCCTAAGGACCATGTCTCCTTCTCGGAAAACCCTTGAGTTCACCTTTCGGCTATGATAACGCCGCAGGTTTTGCTGGTAGATAGCTGAACGTGACAGAGTCAGCTCTCTTGCTTCTTCAAGCAGGTCAACGTCGTCTTCTCGAGCTTCTCTCGCCTCCACCTCAGTGTAGAGGGTTACTCGGGGGGAGTCATGCTCTAGGTCTATTGGCAACACGGCCTCAGCCCCGTATACCAAGAAGAATGGCGTGTAGCCGGTTGACCGGTTAGGGGTAGTCCTTAGACTCCACAACACCGCTGGCAACTCGTCTAGCCAACACCCAGGTGTTTTCAGTAGTGGCTCAATCAGCCTTGGCTTTATGCCTGCCAGTACCATGCCGTTTGCTCTTTCCACTTGTCCATTGGAGGCTGGATGCGCAACAGACGCAACATCTAGTCGGATGTGCTTATCTCTGCAGAACCGCACCATTGCCCCCTCTGCGAAGTTTGTGCCGTTGTCGGTGATGATGCTGTGCGGGTAGCCATATCTCAGGATCACATCCTTCAAGAATTTCACAGCTGTTGCTCCATCACACTTCCGAATAGGCTTCACTTCAATCCACTTGGTGAATTTGTCCACCATGACCAGGATGTGAGTCATGTTGCCTCTAGCCGGCTGGAAGGGTCCGACCATGTCCAAACACCAAACAGCAAATGGCCAAGTGATAGGAATGGTTTTCAACTCGGAAGCAGGCATGTGAATCTTGCTTGCAAACATTTGACAGCCATTGCACTTCCTCACGATGTCTTCAGCTTGCTGCAGAGCTGTGAGCCAGTAGAAGCCATGCCGAAAAGCTTTCTTGACCAATGCCCGAGAAGAGGCGTGATGCCCGCATTCTCCTTGATGTATCTCTACCAGAATCTCTTCCCCTTCTTCTGGTTCCACGCAGCGTTGCAGCACGCCGGTGGCACTCTTCTTGTGCAGCACATCTCGGAATATAGTGTAGCCCTTGGATCTTCTCTGAATCTGTCTTGCAACCACCTCATCTTCTGGCAGAGTACCGTCCCTTAGAAAGGATAATATGGGCATGTCCCAACTCGGTGTCTCCCGTGTGGGAAACACTGGTTCGTCCACTTCCATTGGGACAGGCACCTCTGGTTGCTCTATCGGGTTGGAGCAGCCTTCTCTGAGCCCAGATCGATTGGCAACGGACTTCCTCAATGAATGCGACAGTCCCCAGGTTAAGGACAGCAGTCCCCGAGTATGGAGTGGCAGTCCCCGAGTAAGGAGTGGCAGTCCCCGAGCAAGGAATGGCAGTCCCCGAGTAAGGAATGGCAGTCCCCGAGTAAGGAATGGCAGTCCCCGAGTAGGGAGTGGCAGTCCCCGAGTAGGGAATGGCAGTCCCCGAGTAGAGAACGGCAGTCCCCGGGTTTCCTGCAGCATTCTCCCAGTCAATCTCCATGGGATCAGATTCCTCACTTGGCAGAGAAGGAACAAATATGGACTCCGAGTTGGGAGAGGGCTTGATGGATGGCTTCCTCAAGTGCTCCAAGGCAACTCCCGCCGAGATGGATTGCCGAGAAGATCCCAACTTGGACAGCTCGTCTGCTGCTTCGTTCTCTGCCCGGTGAACGTGCTGGAACTCGCAGCCCTCGAAGAATCCAGTCATAGACTGTACCAGGAAGCGATATGATGGCATGTTGGCATCTAGAGCATCCCAAGTGCCAGAGACTTGCTGCACCACCATATCTGAATCGCCATAGCATATAATACGCTGCATGCCAACCTCCTTGGCTACTCGCAAACCATGCACCACTGCCTCGTACTCTGCTACGTTGTTGGACGCCTTGAAATGAATCTGCAGCACATACATGAGTTGATCTCGCTTGGGTGACGTAAGTACCACGCCAGCACCAAGGCCTTCCTTCACCTTCGAGCCATCAAAGTGCATCTTCCAGTAATTAGAAACTGGAGCAGGAGGTTCATACCGCACCTCGGCCCAATCCACCAGAAATTCCGCCAGAATATGAGATTTGATAGCCTCTCTTCTCGCGTACGCGGGTGCATACGCGGCCAGCTCGATTGCCCACTTGGCTACTCTGCCACTCGCCTCCTTGTTGCCCATGATATCCGAGATGGGAGCGGAGCTCACAACCGTGATAGGATGCTCTTGGAAGTAATGCTTTAGCTTCTTGGCGCCCAGGTACACGCCGTAGGTCATCTTCTGGTAATGTGGGTAGTTTTGCTTGGAGCTAGACAGCACTTCACTGAGGTAGTACACTGGGCGCTGCACACTCTTGCCTTCTTCTTCTCGTTCCACTACAATCACCACACTGACTACCCGGTTAGTGGCAGCAATGTACAGCAGCATTGGCTCCTTGGGTAGCGTACTAGCCAAGATGGGAGCGCTAGCCAGCATTGCTTTCAGCTCGTTGAATGCCACATCTGCTTGCGGAGTCCAGACAAACTTGTCACTTTTCTTCATTAGCTGGTATAAAGGCAGGGCCTTCTCGCCCATTCGGCCCAGAAAACGGCTCAGAGATGCCAAGCAACCAGTGAACTTCTGTACATCCTTCAGGGATCTCGGCAAAGAAATGCTCTCAATAGATTTTATCTTTGAAGGGTTGGCTTCAATGCCCCGACTAGATACCAGGAAGCCGAGTAGCTTGCCAGCCGGGACACCAAAGGTGCATTTACTCGGATTCAGCTTCATTTTGTACTTGCGTAGGTTAGCAAAGGTTTCCTCCAGGTCGGCAAGCAGAGTATGTGTTTTATTTGTTTTGATGACAATGTCATCTACGTACACCTGCACATTCTTGCCGAGCTGGTCGTGCAAGCATTTCTGCATGCATCTCTGATAGGTTGCACCCGCATCCTCAAGCCAAAACACATGACACGATAGCAATAAGCCCCGTACGGGGTAATGAAAGCAGTATTTATTTGATCAGCAGGATTAAGTGCAATCTGGTGGAAACCAGAGTAGGCATCTATGAAAGACAGCAGTTCACAACCAGCAGTGGAATCGATCACCTGATCGATGCGAGGTAGCGGGAAGGGATCCTTAGGGCATGCCTTGTTCAAGTCGGTGTAGTCGACACACATGCGCCATGCAGTGGCAGCCTTGGGATCCTCCTTCTTCTTCTCGACCATGACCGGGTTGGCTAGCCAATCCGGATGCAGCACTTCCATGATGAAGTTGCTTATCAGCAGCTTGGTGATCTGGTCGCCAATGGCTTTCCTTCTCTCATCTCCGAAGCGGCGCATAGCCTGCTTCACTGGCTTGGCGTCAGGACGCACATGTAATGAGTTCTCAACCAACTCCCTCGGGACTCCTGGCAACTCTTCATTGGACCAGGCGAATACATCCCGATTCTCACGGAGGAAGTGGATGAGCTCGCTTTCCTATTTCTCCGCCAACCCGGAGCCAATGATGGCTACGCGGTCGGGGAACTCGGGGTCGACCTGGACCTTCTTGGTTTCCTGAGATGCCTGGAACGCGGTCCCGTTTTGGGTACTCGGCACGCCTTGCGTGCCAGCTTGCGCGGATTGCGCCATGGCCACCACCTCATACATCTTCTTCTTCTCGGCAGCAATCACCATTGACTCCGCCAACTGGGAACCAGCAGAGGCACACTCCATGGACTTCTTGTAATCACCAGAGATAGTAATTATGCCATTGGGACCGGGGATCTTCATCTTCAGATATGCAACATGAGTAGAGGCCATGAACTTGCTCAGAGCGGGCCTGCCGAGTAGAGCATGGTAAGGGCTCTGATGATCAACCACTTCGAACTGCAGGCGCTCTGTGCGGCAGTTTTCCCTTGTGCCGAATAGCACATCTATCCATACTCGGCCAATCGGGTTGCACGAGATCCCGGGCACAATACCATGGAAGGTGGTCTTGCTGGGCAGCAACATGTTCTCGGCCAGCCCAAGCTTCTCGAGTGTGTCTTTGTACACGATGTTGATGTTGCTGCCGTTGTCGATTAGCACCTTGCTGAACCTCACATTCTTCTCGGGACCCAGGAAAGTAGGATCCAGCACCAAGGCGTAGCTACCCGGGTTGGGCATCACCTTGGAATGATCTACTCGGGACCACCTGATCTCCTGGTCACACCAATACATGTAGTGAGGGACAGCAGGAATCACTGCATTGACCTCCATGGCACGCCTGTGCTGCGATTGCTTGTCGACTGGCTCAGAAGTGAAGATCATGTAGCTCTCGTGGTGCTCTTGGTACTGGTTGGAGCCTCCGCCCCCATTGTTGCCGTTGTTGTTGTTGCCCTGGTAGTTGTTGTTGTTGCCTCTGTTGTTGTTGCGATTGTAGTTGTTGTTGTTGTTGCGATAGCCCTCATTGTTGAAGTGACGGTTGGCTCCTAAAGCCACTTGGTTCACATTTTCTCTTCTCGGGAACACTGGCGGCCGAGCTGCGGGTGCGCGAGTAGGCTGCACATTGGCATTGGCCGCTGGCAGAGGAGGAGGAGGAGGCAGGCCATCATTCTTGATCACATCCCACCACTCGCACTGCCGAGTAGTGTGGTTAGCAGGCCTTGAGGGGTGGTGAGTGTGAAAACTGCATGGGCCATCCTTCATGTCGTCAAAGACGAACTTCCTCGGCTGCTCGGAGTTGCCGCTACCCGACTGAGGAGCACGGAATGGTTTCTTGTTGCCCTGGCCCTGGTTCTGGTTCTGCCCGTAGGCTCCAGCAGGTTTTTGCCTTTGGCTACCCCCAGCTCCAACGGCCACTGCAATCACCTCTTCAGGGTCATACCGAGTATCTATTCGGTCACCCCTGCGCTTGTTGCGGAACTCGTTGCGCTTGCTGTTGCTGAAGTTTCTTCTTGGCTCAGAGGAGTCCATCAGGGGCTGAGTAGGATCACCGAGTGCGTACTGATCCGCAATCTTGATGGTCTCCGCCAGAGTGTTTGGCATCTCCCTCTGCAACCTCTGCCACAGCATACTGCCATGTCTGCAACCCTGCGCAAACCAAGTGATGGCCTGGGCCTCGTTCACACCTTCACAGGTGTTCCTCAATGTGCTCCACCGAGTAAGGTACTCGCGGTCCGTCTCATCTTCTCGCTGCCTGCAAGCGGACAGCTCCTGTGGCCTATTCGGCCTCTTGTAAGTGCTTGTGAAGTTGCTGATGAAGGCGTCCGAGAAGTCCAGCCAGCAATTGATGCTGTTCTTGGGCAAGTTGTTGAGCCAAGTGCGAGCTGGACCCTCTAGCATCTGCGAGACATAGCGCAGCGCCCATCTCCTGTTGTCGTTCGCGATATGAACCGCGGTGACATAGTCATTGAGCCAATCTTCCGGCTTGGTGCTGCCGTTGTAGCTCTTGGTGCCCCTTGCGAGCTGGAAGTTCTTCACGGACGGCTCGTTCATGATGCGCGGGCCAAAGCACTCGGGGCCAGGAGGACCCGTGTTCTCCAGCCGGGCTGACAAGTTGATCCGGTCCAGCTGATGCCTTGCGTCTCCAGGCGCCAACACGCGCTCGCCAACACGGTCCAGAATGTCATAGCCAGCCATCTCCATGGCCGAGTAGCCGTCATCATACCTATCCACCTGCACACTGCAGGCTGCTCCACCGGGTTGGCGACTGGCGCCACTGCACGCGGCTGCTGCCTCTGCCGAGTAGGCTGAGCAGCGGGACGCTGAGAAGGACCTGGGCACGCTCCACCTCGGGCCTGGCTTTGAGCTTGATGGGCTTGGGAGCCTGCTCTTGCAGCGTTGTGTTCCTGCCCGGGCTGCTGAGGCACAGCGAGCTGTTTCGCGGCAGCAGCCGGGTCGTACACCTGCATTTGCCTATCTCTGCCAGAACGTCAACTGCGGCTCTTCTCGCGGCTGGGATGCGGAGATGAGGCCTGATCGTTAGATCTAGCCGCGTGCGAGTGCACCACCTGCGAGGCTCCAGCACCCGGGTTGGCTCTCCGGAACTCCTCATTCTGCCTAGCGGCCTCCAACACCAACTCATTGAGCCTTTCCTGCTGCCTAACGCGCGCGTCGCCGTCGAGACGAGGCAACTCGGCGGCCACGGCCTCTGCAGCTCTAAGTGTCTTGGCGGGTGTGCTGTATCTAGGCCTAGTGGAAGTGTTTGCGGTGGCGGACTGAGTGGGAACCTCTACAACTGTCGCCATCTCGGCACCAAGGTTGCGCCGCGTGGCGCCTACTCTGCTAGCTCTCCTAGTGACTGGCGTGAAGCCGTGAGCCTTGTTGTACTCAAGCTGATCTAAGCTAAGCTCTAGCCTGATCTTGTCCAACTCCGCCTGCTCGGCGAGCAGCTCCTGGCGTTGCCGCTCGAGCTGCTCCTTCATGCTCAGGAGCTCGAGGTCGGTGGGAGGCGGCATGCCATTCCGCCCAGCCGACGCGGGAATGGTCGGAGTGGTGGAGGGAGGGAGGTTGCAGTCCTTCTCGTAAGGCCTGTGGGTCCTGCCACCAGCGCTCGAGGCAGCAAGATCCTCGACGACGACCGCGGCGCCAGCAGCAGCTGCGCCGGCGTTTGCCGCCAAGCCGGTCACCATCACCTCAGCGCGGTCCGCAGAACGACGCGCGGGCCTTCCGCGAGCAGTGATCACCGCAGGAGGATCCTCCGCGTCATGCACCAGCTCGGGGTAGTCGCGATCGATGGCGGTGGCGACATAGACGAGGTGCGCGCCGAAGGAGATCACCGTGCCGCCCTCCGGCATGGACTTGCCGCCGAAGTCGCCTGCGTTGTCGGTGACGAAGTCGAAGGAGCCGAATCTGTGGACAAGGCCACAGACTACGCGCTCCGCTGAAGAAGATCCCGTCCGAACAGAAACTCCAACCAGCGCCGCTGGTTGCCCCACGGTGGGCGCCAACTGTCGTGGTGGTGTCACGGCAGATGCCATAGGATGGCTAAAGATGTGGGGACGAAGGACGCTGGAGGTGCTCGGGGAGGGATCACGCGACGAGTAGACGCGTGAGGTGAAGATCAAACACTGCAAACAACACGATCTACCCAGGTTCAGGGCCCTCGTGAGGAGGTAAAACCCCTACTCCTGCCTTTCTCTCTGTATTCTGGTGTCTCACCGAGTAGCCACAGTACAAATGTTCTTGCTACCGAGTAGCCACTCTTCCCTCTCCGGGTAGGATTAGGTCAAGAATCTCTACGTGAGTTCTAGTAACGCTATGTGGTGTGTGTTCGTCCCTCGCGCAGGAGGCGGCTGGGCACCTTATATACCCGGTGCCCTGCCGGATACAGCCAAATATAACAAGTGTCGACATTGTGTGCACATCGTCCTTCTTCCGAGTTCCCGCTGACAGCTTTGGCTTCTAAGCTTGTCCTGATTCAAAATGTTTTGTGTTTGATATATTTTAGTTGAGAATCTTTTTCTCTTTAATTTGAGATATCATTTGAAGGTTTCTGAAAATATTTGAATAAGTTATTATTTTATTAATTTTAAATGAATTAAATGAGTAGGCAAATATAGCACACATGAAAACTTGGTCAAATGACTTTTTAAACATCATAGATGAGTTGCATTTGTCATTTTGAGAAATTTAGTATATAACTTTTATTTTTCTAAAATTTTGAATTATTCTTTATTTTTCTCAAGTTTTAATGATTCAATTTAATTCAGAAAATGTTCAAATTTAAACTTTATCAAACACATTTGAAAATGTCATAATCAAATAGATTTTATTTTTCTAAACATTTTCATATATTATTTGTATTTTTTTCCATAAGTGTTTTAAAAGATATTGAATTCATAAGATTTATTTAATTTCTAGAATTTGAAATGATAGGTGGGCCATCCCTGTCAGCATTTTCTTTTTTCTATTTATTTTTAATTTTGAATCAAATTAAACTGGCAAACAGACCGCACGGTGACGTCATGCTGACGTCACCGTGACGTCAACAATGGCTAGGGAGGCTCTGTTGTGCTCGCCGGCGACGTTCGAGGCCGAATTGGCGCTCGAGATTAGGGAGTTCGACGCGCCTCGACGCAGTTGACCATATAGTGGCGGAGCCACCACCTAATGGTAGCCGGATCTTGCCCGACGGCGAGCTTCCGCGGCGGCCAGAGATGAATCACGACGACAGATTGATACAAAGGGTCACTAGGCCATCTGAGGGCACTGGGAGGAGCGTAGGCTCACCAGCAACACGATGGAGAGGTCAGGGACGCAAGGCGAGGCGTCACAGAGGCGAATCGACGTGGCGGTTTTCGTCGGCCGCGGAGAAGAAAGACGGAGGATGGGCGATTTGGGCCCTCCCGGCTTGCGTGACTTCTGGAGGAGGAAGAGGAGGTCCAAGCGCATCCATAGGTGGTCTTGGTTGCTCGCGGGGTCAACGGAGACGACGGTGACGGACGGAGCAGTTCGTCGGCTAGGGTTTCATTTTTTTGCTTACAGAGGAAACGATTGATAGGGGAAAGTGTTCTAGAGGATAGAGGAGAGGAAGGGTATCAGCGTGTTGTACTTCTCCTGCCTCCAGCGGCAAGCAGGAGGTGGCCAAGCGTCAATTGCGGCGATGACACGCACGGTGTCCTACTGTCCAAGGTTGAAGATGACATTCTTTTACAGAACCCCCTACAACTTTCATTAATTTACAGTTTAGCCCTTCTGTCTTAAAAACTGAAAAGAAAACCCTGTTTTAAGGGCCCATTTGTGAGGAGAAAAATTAAATAAAAATATATTTGAACTCCTTATCAAATTTCACAACTCACCATGTTTTGTTTTGGTGAATTTGGAGAATATTAGTATTTTTTTATTTAGGGTGCTAGATTAAGTGGTTTTGTTGTTTTCTCTTCATTTTATTTATTTAATGGCTTTAAAATTATGCTTAGGCATGTTTAATAAAAGTACACACTCCAATCATGTGGATACAAGGTGGTGTATCATAATTGGGCAATTTTAGATACAATTTCTTATAGAAAGTATTTTGGTAACACTACTGAGTAGTGTTATTATCTATTATGGAAAATTCACCAATTATGAAATATCACTCCAAGTCATACCAGATGATTTTTAATTGCTGAAAGAACTTGTTTTCTTTTTATGAGGCTTGGTTATTTTCATAGTTGTAACTCTTATCTATTTTTGGTTGACATCTTTCTTAGGTGTGTGTAAGAAAGGTTGCTGTTTTTAGTACTTGATTTAAATGGAAAACTTGAGTGGCTTTGAAAGCTTATTTGTTTGTTTTCCACCAGGTTCCAAGTATGAATATTATCCCATGCTTGTTTTAGAAACAAGTGATCATTTGTATGTTTATGTGTAGATGAATTTTTTGTTATGATTTGTTAGTCTTATCTATGAAAAGGATTTGGAAAACAAGGTATTAGCTTGTTTTCATCTACCTCCACATATCAAGACATGTGGATGCAATACCTTGTTGTTATTTATTTCTAGATACTTGTTTCCATTTAAGAGGTTTACTATTTGTTCCTCATCTCTGTTGAGTTTGACAAGGCATAGAGGTTATGGATTTTCTAAAATTAACTAATGCTTTGCTGAATAAATTCTTCCTGAGACATTGTTGCTCCTTTTGACTTATGTTGCTTGATGTTCCTCTCTCTAGTTGCCACTAGTCTTCTGTTATCACCTTGTGTCACTTGCAAGCAATATCATCTCTTGGATTCTACCTTTAACTATCTTCCCCTTGTGGTGAAAACAATCAGTGTTTCCAAGCAAAGATTTTACTTAGATGATTATAAAAATATGGGAGTTTGTTTTATGACATCAATTAGCCTTAAGCATATAAGAATAATGTGTTGACAAGTTTGCAAGGTTTGTCGCCAAATTACTTTTCATATCCAAGAGACTGAGATGTACTAGGTTATTCAACCTTCTGTTTGTTTGTGTATGGCACTCAATTGTTTGAGTATACAAAAGTGATCTGTTAACAAGGTGTACAGGCTTGTTACCAAACTACTTCTATATGACACTAACATTGGAGTATCACACTATTTCATGAGGAGTTCATAAAATCATATCAGGATATAAGAGTTCCAAATACTCTTATGATAAATTGGAATAACACTACTAGAATCCTCCAAAGAATCCTTCTTAAGATCTTCTTGTGGTAGCTCCTTTGTTCTTGTGGATACTTCTCTTGCAAAATGACTTAGAGAAGATTGGAAGATAACAAGATAAAATGATCTAGATAAAAGTAACAAGATCTAGATTAAAAGTTTGTTCATGCTTTTATTATCCTTACATATACTTCTTATTTTATTTCCCAAAAGATAGATACTTGTTTCATACATGATTGGTTTTACTTAGATATCAATCCAACTCTTCTAATAGAGGTTATAACTTGTTGTTATCCTTACTTGTATCCAGAGATACTTCAGTTTTAGAATTGTTGGATTTGAGTAGAGGTGTAAAATGCTTATGGGATGATGACTTAATGGTAAGTGGATCAAATGGTTCATTGAGGTGTTGAGATTTCATATGTTCACTTGTATAAGATGATTGAGCATGTGAAAGTTATTGAGGTTTAATGACTTATGTCATAGTTGTTATTTTTTTCTCCCAGGTGTCATGATTTTACTTTATATTCATCCCTTTACTAACTTTGTCATTCATAATGCAGATATAGAGATTTGGGAATATCATAAGTAATGATCAAGGTTTAACAATGGTTTAAGAAGATTTACTTCTTCTTTAAGGTACTTCTTTTATAGTTGATGAGATGTGTACATATTCGATAAATGTATTAATACAATTATTATATCATGTCCCATTGGTGGGTTTTGAGTTAAGACTTGTGGGTATCATTTGTTTTCTATTAAACCTTTTTTATTTGATTGTGAAGATGCACTTAGTTATGAGATAATTTATAAAGGTGTAGTGTGAATGGTTGATAACTTAGAGAGTTGTTATTTTATAGGAGATCACATCTCTGTTGATGAGATGGTTCAATCATGCATTACTCATTTGTGAAAGTATGATCATCAGTTATGTGCTCTGAATACTCACCCCTCTTTGGGTTCTATATACCTTGTGATTATCCCAAGTCACTTATAGACTTGTGGTTAAGGTTGCTGAGAGTTTGTATTGGTCACAACCAATTATGGTTTGTGTAACCAGATGATTTGGTTTGTAGATATGCTATGTTATAATGATCACTCCAAATGTACTCTTGACTAGATGAACCAGACCTATTTCATCATGTCATGTGAAACTTTGGTCACTTTGATTCGTTTAAACTTTCGCGCCAAAATTTCCCGTACTTTTAGATGCATGCTTTGCAAATGCATATATTAAATTTAGATCCTTATAACCTCCCAAACACTGAGATGTTAAAGTATCTCCCCCTTAACAAGAACTTCGTCCCGAAGTTCAACCTCTCTGACGTAAAGATAGGTGGAGAGAACTTCTGTAGACCGTTGAATCTTCACAGTTGTTTTCTTGTGTTGACCTTGGCATGTGTATCCTCTTGTCTTGATTGTTCACCTTCCACTGTCTTGCACTATGATCTATTACTTTTCCTGTTGTTAAACCAACTCTGTTTTGCTACTAGGCCTTCCTAGTGGTCTTACGAAGAACACGTGGTATTTCCTCCACATAGTGGATACCAAGTTTTGTTCTCCGGTGAATAGGTATGGTTTCCTGCCTCCCACAACTTTCTGAAGAACATTTGGTATATCCACCAAATGATGAATAACCAATAGGATTCTTCCAGTACACTGGATATTGTCTATGGTTAAGATTCCAATTAGGTTCAATCTAGTGGTCTCAAGGAAAATACTGCTCAAAGAAACTAGTACAACATAGTGTACATTGACTAAGACTCAATTTTTAGTGAAAATATCTTCGAGTTTCCTCGAGTTTTAACCTATAGGTGTCTATAAACTTTTCCACTGGTTACTTCCTATGGTTCTTCAATATCTTTGGGTTTCAACTTCTACAGGGTGACTCTATGATCAGATTTCTCAACTTCTACCTATTTCCTTCTCGAATATAGCTACTTATGTGATTTTCTTGGCATCACTTGTGGTTGCTCACCATGTGTTGATGAAGTATCTCACCAACTCCAAACAAGATGTGAATGTAATCCATTCCCATCAGTGGCTTCATCGACTTCTACCTTCTTGACTTCTTGGTTTTCCAGAACTTTTGTGGTTGTATCAATCTGCTGATTACTTAGACCGCCCTCATTCTGATCCTATACCCTCTAGACCAGTAACATCAAGATAGAACTCAGTGTTTTTGCACATGCATTTGCACATAAAGTTCAATCTTCATGTACGGATCTAGTCAATCAAAGATCCAAAGAAGATCCAATAAATCCCAAATGCATTTATCACTCATGCATCAAAAGCCTGTGAAATAAAAGTACTTAGAGTAAAACATCTCAAGTACCAAGGCTCTTAAATGCTATACACTACAAGTAGGTATATAGTACCTTGTAATCCTAGTCTATACAACCACTCTTTGCCCAGGTAATTACTCCAATTGCATGCCTTAGTGAAATGTAATAAACCAATACAAAATGATCCTATAGTAGTTGTTGTCTAACTTGGTTCCATATAGAACTAAGTATTATGTAATTGAATTACTTTATCTTGATTATGATAAGCTTCTCATGGTATCTGTTGATCCTTCATGGTGTTGGTCACATCGTATGAGTAGTAATGTAACTTCCATCCATGCTTATGACTTCTCCTAGTTCTATTCTATACTATAATGATTCACCTCTAGACTTGATAACTAAGGATATGATTCATATCCCATAGTTATCATGGGTTTAATAACTCTTAATGATTCTCTGACATCCAGTATTGATGACTCCTAGACTAACTCAATACCATGTTCTACTCCATCCTATACATTCATAGAATGGGGTAATCATTACTTTGACTTAATCATCTCTAACTATGTCAGAATTCTTTTTCTTAATGGAACTAATACTTACTAAACTTCTAACTATTCATACCTAGGTATCAAGAAAATAGATAAGTATATTTACTCAAGTTAAGTAAGAATATTCTATACAAATATGATCATATCATTCTCAAGTGAATGATCATCATAGTTGTAGGAAATGTGGTTTAGATAAGATGGCTTCCTATAGTCTTTACCAACCTACGGATCTCCTAAAAGGTTTAAACCTAAGGTCGCTTTGCTCTGATACCATCTGTGGTGACCCAGCACACCACTGCATGTGTAGTGCGCAAGTCGATGACATAATACTCACAGAAGGACTTACCTATGAATATTACATCCCTCAGAGTAGTACAACAGAAAAACAGCAGGTCCAGGCAAAACTATAGGATACAAACTTCATTACAAAATCTCGAGAATCTCTTTGAAGAATCAAAGAAAATCTCATACAAATGAAACATCAGAAGAAGCAATTCGAAGATCCAAGCTGGGGAAGAACTCAAGCTCAGAACTAAATCTACTATGGATGATGCCAGCCCTAATCTATGGCTTATAACATCTAACTCCAAGAATGGACTCCACCTATACTTTGATAGCTTCTCCTCCATCATCGTTGTTGATGACGATGCTTCGCGATGACGACTTCCATCAGGCTTCAACTCTAAGCAGGGGGTCAAACGGGAACGAATGAGTAACGAGCGTTACCCAGCAAGTTCATGATATATAGAGGGTAGTTTGATGCAGTAACTACAGCTTCAGACTCGAAAGAGTCATAAGCTAATGCAAGGTTTTGTAAAACTTTCTTCAAGAGATTGCTTTTACTTCTGAAAACTATGCCCGCCAGACCATCACAGAACTAGAACTTCATGGAGTTGCCTTTCCTGTAGCGTTCGCAGTTCCTTCCCGGAACAGGGGGTAACATGCCACATCCTTCTACACTCTGCATAGGTGCGTTACTTCACCCATGGACGACCAAGACCATGCTGCACAACCAGGATCGAGTTCCTGTCCACTCCCACTCAGGTGTGGGGCCCGGTTGTTGGTCCAAGCCAAACCGTGCTTCTCCGCACAACGCATGCCCACCCATTTCTGCCAGCGGGTTGAACGCCTGATTCCACCCCTCACGATGGATATCTACGCGCCCCGGGCAGACCATCATAGACCCGCAGAGTCCGTTGGAATTAAGGGATCCCACCCATGTGCATGTAGTCTCGCAAGACATACAACGTACGTCTCTGGCAGCCCGTTGACATGCGAACGAGAAAAGATCACAGCTGACATACTCCCCCCATAGAAGACCCATGGTTAACGCGGTATTTACGGTGCACCGAGTTCTGACGGCATTTGTGATTAATTCCTAGGTAATACGTTCCCGTGCAGATGGAACCTTCCTTTGACCTATTCATCTTACCATGGTTCCATCCACCCACCAAACAGAACACTACCACTCGGGTAGTCATTCAATTAGTCATATTATAATAAAAATAGGATCATGCATTCTTTTGAGACTAGGTGGTAATACGATAGAGTTTTTGCAATTAGTTTGTTATGAAGTACCGCAAAGGATATGATCAAGTGATGAACTTGCCTGAGATTGAACAACCATAATAATCAATGTCTTCGGGGTCAAGGGTCTCGTAGACAATTCCGACATCTGAAAGATAGCAAAGTTGTACCGGTAAGGACTACAGAAAACATTGGCAAGATGATACATGCATAATAATGAGATGCATCGCAACATACCCTGGAAAACACCCCAGCTTATAAGTGTAAGCTATGATCGATACAATAACTTAATCACATAGGTTTTAGGTGAATGGTTTCATTACTTGTGGTGATGTGGTTATTACTTGTTTTAGACTTACATGTGTTTCACTTTTACTTAGCAAACAATTGTTATCATGTTTAGTTAGAGGTGTTTATTACTTGGTTAGGCAATAAGACAATGACATATGGAAAACAACTATTGAAAAGATAACAGTCACCTTTTATTTGATATTCAAAAAGTGTAGAGCATATGACAAAGAGTTTAATTGAAAATGATGGTTTAATATAACTAACTCTATCATCACACAACTTTCTATTGACTTGTGATGATAGGTTTATTAGGTGTGAAAACATGAGGGTTTTATGAATAAGGAAAATAATCTGTGGCAGCTATTTCTTGTTAGAATGAAATATAATAGAATTCCAGTAAATATTTAGAAAAAACTTTATAAGTTACACAAAATGTTTTGTGTTTGATATATTTGAGTTGAGAATCTGTTTCTCTTTAATTTGATATATCATTTGAAGGTTTCTAAAAATATTTGAATAAGTTATTATTTTATTAATTTTAAATGAATCAAATGAGTAGGCAAATATAGCACCCATGAAAACCTTGTCAAATTACTTTGTAAACATCATAGATGAGTTGCATTTGTCATTTTGAGCAATTTGGTATATAACATTTATTTTTCTAAAATTTTGAATTATTCTTTATTTTTCTCAAGTTTTAATGATTTAATTTAACTCAGAAAATGTTCAAATTTAAACTTTATCAAACACATTTGAAAATGTCATAATCAAATAGATTTTATTTTTCTAAACATTTTCATATATTATTTGTATTTTTTTCTATAAGTGTTTTAAAAGATATTGAATTCATAAGATTTAATTAATTTCTGGAATTTCAAATGACACGTGGGCCATCCCTGTCAGCATTTTCTTTTTTCTATTTATTTTTAATTTTGAATCAAATTAAACTGGCAGACATACCGCACGGTTACGTTATGCTGATGTCACCGTGACGTCAATAATGGCCAGGGCGGCTCTGCTGTGCACGCCGGCGACGTTCGAGGCCGAATTGGCGCTCGAGATTAGGGACGTTCGACGCGCCTCGACGCAGTTGACCATATAGTGGCGGAGCCACCACCTAATGGTAGCCGGATCTTGCCCGACGGCGAGCTTCCGCGGCGGCCAGAGATGAATCACGGTGACAGATTGATACGGAGGGTTACCAGGCCATCTGAGGGCACTGGGAGGAGCGTAGGCTCACCAGCAACGCGATGGAGAGGTCGGGGACGCAAGGCGAGGCGTCACGAAGGAGAATCGACGGTGGTGGTTTTCGCCGGCCGCGGAGAAGAAAGACGGAGGATGGGCGATTTGGGCCCTCCCGGCTTGCGTGACTTCTGGAGGAGGAAGAGGAGGTCCAGGCGCATCCATAGGTGGTCTTGGTTGCTCGCAGGGTGACCAGAGACGACGGTGACGGGCAGAGGATTTCGTCGGCTAGGGTTTCATTTTTTTGCTTACAGAGGAAACGATTGATAGGGGAAAGTGTTCTAGAGGATAGAGGAGAGGAAGGGTATCAGCGTGTTGTACTTCTCCTGCCTCGAGCGGCAAGCAGGAGGTGGCCAAGCGCCAATTCCGGCGATGACACGCACGGTGTCCTACTTCCCAAGGTTGAAGATGACATTTTTTTACAGAACCCCCTACAACTTTCATTAATTTACAGTTTAGCCCTTCTTTCTTAAAAACAGAAAAGAAAACCCTGTTTTAAGGGCCCATTTGTGAACAGAAAAAATAAATAAAAATATATTTGAACTCCTTATCAAATTTCACAACTCACCATGTTTTGTTTTGGTGAATTTGGAGAATATTAGTATTTTTTATTTAGGGTGCTAGATTAAGTGGTTTTGTTGTTTTCTCTTCATTTTATTTATTTAATGGCTTTAAAATTATGCTTAGGCATGTTTAATAAAAGTACACACTC
Organism: Alopecurus myosuroides; assembly: GCA_028641055.1. Lineage (NCBI taxonomy): Eukaryota > Viridiplantae > Streptophyta > Magnoliopsida > Poales > Poaceae > Alopecurus > Alopecurus myosuroides. The sequence continues at coordinate 295,611,105 of CM054057.1, read as the reverse complement.
CAATCATGTGGATACAAGGTGGTGTATCATAATTGGATAATTTTAGATACAATTTCTTATAGAAAGTATTTTGGTAACACTACTGAGTAATGTTATTATCTATTATGGAAAATTCACCAATTATGAAATATCACTCCAAGTCATACCAGATGATTTTTAATTGCTGAAAGAACTTGTTTTATTTATATGAGGCTTTGTTATTTTCATAGTTGTAACTCTTATTTATTTTTGGTTGACATCTTTCTTAGGTGTGTGTAAGAAAGGTTGCTGTTTTTAGTACTTTATTTAAATGGAAAACTTGAGTGGCTTTGAAAGCTTATTTGTTTGTTTTCCCAGGTTCCAAGTATGAATATTATCCCATGCTTGTTTTAGAAATAAATGATCATTTGTATGTTTATGTGTAGATGATTTTTTTTGTTATCATCTGTTAGTCTTATCTATGAAAAGGATTTGGAAAACAAGGTATTAGCTTGTTTTCATCTACCTCCACATATGAAGACATGTGGATGCAATACCTTGTTGTTATTTCTTTCTGGATACTTGTTTCCATTTAAGAGGTTTACTATTTGTTCCTCATCTCTGTTGAGTTTGACAAGGCATAGAGGTTATGGATTTTCTAACATTAACTAATGCTTTGCTGAATAAATTCTTCCTGAGACAGTGTTGCTCCTTTTGACTTATGTTGCTTGATGTTCCTCTCTCTAGTTGCCACTAGTCTTCTGTTATCACCTTGTTTCACTTGCAAGCAATATCATCTCTTGGATTCCACCTTTAAATATGGGAGTTTGTTTTATGACATCAATTAGCCTTAAGAATATAAGAAGAATCTATTGACAAGTTTGCAAGGCTTGTCCCCAAATTACTTTTCATAGCCAAGAGACCGAGATGTACTAGGTTATTCAATCTTCTGTTTGTTTGTGTATGGAACTCAATTGTTTGAGTATACAAAAGTGATCTGTTAACAAGGTGTACAGGCTTGTTACCAAACTACTTCTATATAACACTATCATTGGAGTATCACAGTATTTCATGAGGAGTTCATAAAATCATATCAGGATATAAGAGTTCCAAATACTCTTATGATAAATTGGAATAACACTACTAGAATCCTCCAAGATCCTTCTTAAGATCTTCTTGTGGTAGTTGCTCTGTTCTTGTGGATACTTCTCTTGCAAAAATGACTTAGAGATGATTGTAAGATAACAACATAAAATGATCTAGATAAAAGTAACAAGATCTAGATTAAAAGTTAGTTCATGCTTTTATTATCCTTACATATACTTCTTATTTTATTTCCCAAAAGATAGATACTTGTGTCATACATGATTGGTTTTACTTAGCTATCAATCCAACTCTTCTAATAGAGGTTATAACTTGTTGTTATCCTTACTTGTATCCAGAGATACTTCAGTTGTAGAATTGTTGGATTTGAGTAGAGGTGTAAAATGCTTATGGGATGATGACTTAATGGTAAGTGGATCAAATGGTTCATTGAGGTGTTGAGATTTCATATGTTCACTTGTATAAGATGATTGAGCATGTGAAAGTTATTGAGGTTTAATGACTTATGTCAGAGTTGTTATTTGTTCTCCCAGGTGTCATGATTTTACTTTATATTCATCCCTTTACTAACATTGTCATTCATAATGCAGATATAGAGATTTGGGAATATCATAAGTAATGATCAAGGTTTAACAATGGTTTAAGAAGATTTACTTCTTCTTTAAGGTACTTCTTTTATAGTTGATGAGATATGTACATATTCGATAAATGTATTAATACAATTATTATATCATGTCCCATTGGTGGGTTTTGAGTTAAGACTTGTGGGTATCATTTGTTTTCTATTAAACCTTTGTTATTTGATTGTGAAGACACACTTAGTTATGAGATAATTTATAAAGGTGTAGTGTGAATGGTTGATAACTTAGAGAGTTGTTATTTTATAGAAGATCACATCTCTGTTGATGAGATGGTTCAATCATGCATTACTCATTTGTGAAAATATGATCATCAGTTATGTGCTCTGAATACTCACCCCTCTTTGGGTTCTATATACCTTGTGATTATCCCAAGTCACTTATAGACTTGTGGTTAAGGTTGCTGAGAGTTTGTATTGGTCACAACCAATTATGGTTTGTGTAACCAGATGATTTGGTTTGTAGAGATGCTATGTTATAAAGATCACTCCAAATGTACTCTTGACTAGATGAACCAGACCTATTTCATCATGTCATGTGAAACTTTGGTCACTTTGATTCGTTTAAACTTTCGCGCCAAAATTTCCCGTACTTTTAGATGGATGCTTTGCAAATGCATATATTAAATTTAGATCCTTATAACCTCCCAAACACTGGGATGTTACACTTACACCATATTTATGACTACAAACCAGTCACTTATAGCCTCTATGATCATTTAGTTTTTGACTTGTAATACCATTTATGCTTTGATTAATAATGTTTTTGTCGCGATGCATGATTATGGCCATTATTGCTCTCTTAATTTGTCGCTCCCAGTATTTTGCTAGCCTCCACATGTACTGAGTATGAGCTCTACTCGTGCATATAACCCCCAAAAACCAAAGTTTGCCAACTGTGTCCACCATACCTACCTACATGTGGTATTTAACCGCCACTCCAAGTAAATTTATCATGTGCCACCTTTAAAAACTTTCAAAATTATTCATGTTCTGTGCCCCTGTTTTAGCTCATGAGGAAGTAGTAGTTGGGTTTGTTATCTTCCATACTAATTAAGTACCCCGAATTGAATGCTTCATCTGCTTGTCATTAATTTTGCAAAGAGCTGGTTAGACCATTATAACATCAAAAAGCTAAACAAATCAATAGGCACTCCTCCATGGTATGAGATTGTTGGCAGGCAACCGAGCATTCGGTTAGCCATAGTTTGCGAAAACAAGGTGGGGAGGAGTGTCATACTATATAAGGTGCATGCTATAAGTGCCCAAAATAAATAATTCAGAATCGCTCTCAACTTGTTTAGTACGGAAGATGACAAGAACTCTGTTACCATTCGTTGACATAAGCACACACCTCTCTAAAAAAATGTTTTCAATACCTCTATTTAATAAAATAAAACGCTCTAGCACATGAGTTAATCCATGCTTTCCTCTGCGAATGGTATTTGTTTTACTTTTATGTTGAGTCTCCATTTCTAACTTTATGCACAGTTAAGAGAGCGTAGTTGCCATTCTGAGTTTAACGTGCATCAGTCCTAAAGATTATTATTGATTGATTCATTATGTGTTATTACTTGCTCTCAAATTATTTGTTTTAGTCATCCACTTGAACTTTGAAGGTGTCCTGACATTTATGTTTTGCCCCACTCTTAAGGACAAGCGAAATAACACTTTGTTATGTTTTCTTTATGATCGAAACAAACGTATAACTTTCAAGTGCATTATTATTCATGATCTTTTATTTGTGTTACTTTTCATGATGCAAAGTGATTGCAAAGTTTCATTGTTAGAATTATATCTACCATGCATGTGTTTTAAAGTACTATGATCTCAGCTTTACATATGCTTTTACAATTTAGATGATCAAGTTTATGTTGGTAGCATGTCACCTCAGAAATTATTTGTTTTTATCGTTTACCTACTCGAGGACGAGTAGGAACTAAGCTTGGGGATGCTTGATATATCTCAAATGTATCTAGAATTTCTGATGTTCCATGTTTTTTTCATGCCATATGCTACATGTTTCCTATACACTTTATGTCATTTTTATGGATTTCCTGGGACTAACCTATTGACAAGATGCCACAGAGCCAGTTCCTGTTTTCTGCTGTTTTTGGTTTCAGAAAATTTGTTCTGAAATATTCTACGAATCGGACGAAACAAAATCCCAGAGTCTTAGAATGTCGTCACGCACACGGAGTCCGGAGGAGACCCGGAGGGGGGTCGTGGGGGGCCCACACCATAGGGAGGCGCATCCCCCCTTTTCCGTGCCACCAGGTGGTGTGGCCCCCCTGGCCACCCCCCGACGTTGCCCTTTTGCCTATTTAGCTCCTCCATGGGTTAACCTAGAAGACCCAAACCTTTTTCCACCAAAGGTTCCATAGCCGTTGTCATCGTCAACCCTAGTTCGGGAGGGTTCTGAAGCTCTCCCCGGCACCCTGACGAGAGGGGCATCATCACCCGAGGGCTCTTCATCACCATGCCTACCTCCGGAGTGATGCGTGAGTAGTTCATCCTTGGACTACGGGTCCATAGCAGTAGCTCGATGGTTGTTCTCTCCTCTTTATGCCTCATGTTTAGATCTTGTGAGCTTCCTAACATGATCAAGATCATCTTATTGTAATGCTACATGTTATGTTTGCTGGGATCCGATGAATATTGAATGCTATGCCAAGTAATTATCAATTTATCATGTTCTATCATGTTTATGTTATTTATGATCTTGCATGCTCTCCGTTACTAGTAGATGCTCTGGCCAAGTAGATGCTTGTAACTCCAAGAGGGAGTATTTATGCTCGATAGTGGGTTCATGTCTCCCTTTCACTCACACTCGAGTGACAAAAACTTAACGGGTGGGGGATGTGTTGTTGCCATTAGGGAGAAAACAACGATGTTTACATTGTTTACATTAAATACTTTGCTTAATGGAATTATCTGTTGCTTGCAACTTAATACCAGAGGTTTGATCAGATGATACTCCGAGAGTGGATTATTAGTCATAGATGAAGTTGGATGACGGTCTATGAATCTTGTTGTAATGCCCGCATGAATCACATAGTAATCATCATGTCAAGCATATGCACTACAGTGCAGCCTTTATATCTGTCAATTGCCCACCCGTAATTTATTTACCCAGCATGTTATCTATCTGTTTTGGGGAGACACCTCTAGTGAACTATGGACCCCGGTTCATTTCTTTACATTGATAATACAACCACCCCAACCGTTGTTTTACTACTGCAATTACTGTTCTCTTTCATCTACTGCAAACAAGTACTATTTTCCACACTATACGTCTAATCATTTGTTTCAGCAAAAATGGTGATATCAACAACCTCACTGCTTCGTTGGGGGAAAAGTAATTTGATTGTGTTGTGTAGATTCCACGTTGCTGCTGAACCGGCAGTGCGCCTTGCAAACATCAGCTGACAACAACCTTCAGAAGTGATTCCTTTCTCCTACTGATCGATTCAACCTTGGTTTCTTTCTGAGGGAAAACTTGCTGATATGCTCTTCATAACCTTACTCTTGGGGTTTCTCAACGAGTGCACTCCTGCACCATCATGCGACAATCAATAGAGCAACAACTGTCGTAATCATGCTTGCGACAAAACAAAATCAACAGGGGCATAAAGTGATACAAATACTCTTAGGCAAAATAAATCATCAAGGCTTAATGAACTTTTTGTTTTCAGTCTTATGCATGCGTGAGCATGTGCCAAGTAAATTCAAGTGAAACATTCAGAGGAAGATACAATAATGTCATACCCTTCTATGAATAAAACATTGCAAGCAAACATTAATACGACATTCTATCGACTATTAGTAAATTGGAACTGATCATGAGAGAGCACTAACTACTAACCATCCATGAAATAACATACACCTTACACGATCAAACTGAGCATCTCCACATGGATGAGTATATGTACAAAAATGAAAACAAATAGAGTTCATACTAGCCTCTCACCACAACTTGAATTGTCGTAAATCGTCATTATTGCTCTTCACTCGTGTGGATTGAATAATATAAAATAATAACCAAGCTCCAATGGAGTCACAGAGGACTATTGAACTCTGCAGCAAACTTTACAAAACCAAAGAAGAATAACAAATATTTTTGGGTTTTCGAATTTAAAACAAGAACATAAGGAAACAGGCAAACAAAGCAAAATATTTTTGTATTTTTGAATATTAAACCGAAACTAGAAAGTAAAGCAAACTAATATAAGAAACTAAAGAAGCAAATAAAGAGAAACATCAAAAATATTTTTGGTCTTTTTGTTTTTTCGAAAACAGAAACTAAACAATAAAAACCAAAGGAAAGAAAGAAACGAAAACATGGATATACAAAGAACCGACATAAACATGATATGTAAATGAGTGTGATGTCGGTTGATGGAGTGTGGACACACGATCGTTGGGAGACCCCAAGCGCAAGGTGTGAAGAGTGCAGCAGCAAGTTTTCCCTCAGAAAAGAAATCAAGGTTGACTCGACCAGTAGGAAGATAAGCAATCTCTGAAGGTTGATGCAGCTGAGGTGGCAGGGCGCCCTACCGGTTCAGCAGCAACGTGGAACCTACACAACACAATCAAATCACTTTGCCCCAACAAAGCAGTGAGGTTGTCAATCTCACAGGTTTTGCTGAACAGAAAGAGGTTAAACGTATGGTGTGGAAAACAATATGAAAGCAGTAGCAACAGTATGAAAGCAGGGTGAAAGTATTATGTGTATTATCAGTATGAGAAAATGGGCCGGGGTCCACAGTTCACTAGTGGTGTCTCTCCGTGAAAAATAAATAACATGTGTGGTGAACAAATTACACCAGGGCAATTGACATAAATGAAGGTTGCACCATAGTGCATATGCAAGATATATTTTAGTTGAGAATCTTTTTCTCTTTAATTTGATATATCATTTGAAGGTTTCTGAAAATATTTGAATAAGTTATTATTTTATTAATTTTAAATGAATTAAATGAGTAGGCAAATATAGCACACATGAAAACTTGGTCAAATGACTTTTTAAACATCATAGATGAGTTGCATTTGTCATTTTGAGCAATTTAGTATATAACTTTTATTTTTCTAAAATTTTGAATTATTCTTTATTTTTCTCAAGTTTTAATGATTCAATTTAATTCAGAAAATGTTCAAATTTAAACTTTATCAAACACATTTGAAAATGTCATAATCAAATAGATTTTATTTTTCTAAACATTTTCATATATTATTTGTATTTTTTTCCATAAGTGTTTTAAAAGATATTGAATTCATAAGATTTATTTAATTTCTAGAATTTGAAATGACAGGTGGGCCATCCCTGTCAGCATTTTCTTTTTTCTATTTATTTTTAATTTTGAATCAAATTAAACTGGCAAACAGACCGCACGGTGACGTCATGCTGACGTCACCGTGACGTCAACAATGGCTAGGGCGGCTCTGTTGTGCTCGCCGGCGACGTTCGAGGCCGAATTGACACTCGAGATTAGGGGCGTTCGACGCGCCTCGACGCAGTCGACCATATAGTGGCGGAGCCACCACCTAATGGTAGCCGGATCTTGCCCGACGGCGAGCTTCCGCGGCGGCCAGAGATGAATCACGGCGACAGATTGATACAGAGGGTTACTAGGCCATCTGAGGGCACTAGGAGGAGCGTAGGCTCACCAGCAACACGATGGAGAGGTCGGGGACGCAAGGCGAGGCGTCACAGAGGCGAATCGACGGTGGCGGTTTTCGCCGGCCGTGGAGAAGAAAGACGGAGGATGGGCGATTTGGGCCCTCCCGGCTTGCGTGACTTCTAGAGGAGGAAGAGGAGGTCCAAGCGCATCCATAGGTGGTCTTGGTTGCTCGCGGGGTCAACGGAGACGACGGTGACAGACGGAGGAGTTCGTCGGCTAGGGTTTCATTTTTTTGCTTACAGAGGAAATGATTGATAGGGGAAAGTGTTCTAGAGGATAGAGGAGAGGAAGGGTATCAGCGTGTTGTACTTCTCCTGCCTCGAGCGGCAAGCAGGAGGTGGCCAAGCGTCAATTGCGGCGATGACACGCACGGTGTCCTACTGTCCAAGGTTGAAGATGATTTTTTTTTACAGAACCCCCCTACAACTTTCATTAATTTACAGTTTAGCCCTTCTGTCTTAAAAACTGAAAAGAAAACCCTGTTTTAAGGGCCCATTTGTGAGGAGAAAAATTAAATAAAAATATATTTGAACTCCTTATCAAATTTCACAACTCACCATGTTTTGTTTTGGTGAATTTGGAGAATATTAGTATTTTTTATTTAGGGTACTAGATTAAGTGGTTTTGTTGTTTTCTCTTCATTTTATTTATTTAATGGCTTTAAAATTATGCTTAGGCATGTTTAATAAAAGTACACACTCCAATCATGTGGATACAAGGTGGTGTATCATAATTGGGCAATTTTAGATACAATTTCTTATAGAAAGTATTTTGGTAACACTACTGAGTAGTGTTATTATCTATTATGGAAAATTCACCAATTATGAAATATCACTCCAAGTCATACCAGATGATTTTTAATTGCTGAAAGAACTTGTTTTCTTTTTATGAGGCTTGGTTATTTTCATAGTTGTAACTCTTATCTATTTTTGGTTGACATCTTTCTTAGGTGTGTGTAAGAAAGGTTGCTGTTTTTAATACTTGATTTAAATGGAAAACTTGAGTGGCTTTGAAAGCTTATTTGTTTGTTTTCCACCAGGTTCCAAGTATGAATATTATCCCATGCTTGTTTTAGAAACAAGTGATCATTTGTATGTTTATGTGTAGATGAATTTTTTGTTATGATTTGTTAGTCTTATCTATGAAAAGGATTTGGAAAACAAGGTATTAGCTTGTTTTCATCTACCTCCACATATCAAGACATGTGGATGCAATACCTTGTTGTTATTTATTTCTAGATACTTGTTTCCATTTAAGAGGTTTACTATTTGTTCCTCATCTCTGTTGAGTTTGACAAGGCATAGAGGTTATGGATTTTCTAAAATTAACTAATGCTTTGCTGAATAAATTCTTCCTGAGACAGTGTTGCTCCTTTTGACTTATGTTGCTTGATGTTCCTCTCTCTAGTTGCCACTAGTCTTCTGTTATCACCTTGTGTCACTTGCAAGCAATATCATCTCTTGGATTCTGCCTTTAACTATCTTCCCCTTGTGGTGAAAACAATCAGTGTTTCCATGCAAAGATTTTACTTAGATGATTATAAAAATATGGGAGTTTGTTTTATGACATCAATTAGCCTTAAGCATATAAGAATAATGTGTTGACAAGTTTGCAAGGTTTGTCGCCAAATTACTTTTCATATCCAAGAGAATGAGATGTACTAGGTTATTCAACCTTCTGTTTGTTTGTGTATGGCACTCAATTGTTTGTGTATACAAAAGTGATCTGTTAACAAGGTGTACATGCTTGTTACCAAACTACTTCTATATGACACTAACATTGGAGTATCACACTATTTCATGAGGAGTTCATAAAATCATATCAGGATATATGAGTTCCAAATACTCTTATGATAAATTGAAATAACACTACTAGAATCCTCCAAAGAATCCTTCTTAAGATCACTTCTTGTGGTAGCTCCTTTGTTCTTGTGGATACTTCTCTTGCAAAATGACTTAGAGAAGATTGGAAGATAACAAGATAAAATGATCTAGATAAAAGTAACAAGATCTAGATTAAAAGTTTGTTCATGCTTTTATTATCCTTACATATACTTCTTATTTTATTTCCCAAAAGATAGATACTTGTTTCATACATGATTGGTTTTACTTAGATATCAATCCAACTCTTCTAATAGAGGTTATAACTTGTTGTTATCCTTACTTGTATCCAGAGATACTTCAGTTTTAGAATTGTTGGATTTGAGTAGAGGTGTAAAATGCTTATGGGATGATGACTTAATGGTAAGTGGATCAAATGGTTCATTGAGGTGTTGAGATTTCATATGTTCACTTGTATAAGATGATTGAGCATGTGAAAGTTATTGGGGTTTAATGACTTATGTCATAGTTGTTATTTGTTCTCCCAGGTGTCATGATTTTACTTTATATTCATCCCTTTACTAACTTTGTCATTCATAATGCAGATATAGAGATTTGGGAATATCATAAGTAATGATCAAGGTTTAACAATGGTTTAAGAAGATTTACTTCTTCTTTAAGGTACTTCTTTTATAGTTGATGAGATGTGTACATATTCGATAAATGTATTAATACAATTATTATATCATGTCCCATTGGTGGGTTTTGAGTTAAGACTTGTGGGTATCATTTGTTTTCTATTAAACCTTTTTTATTTGATTGTGAAGATGCACTTAGTTATGAGATAATTTATAAAGGTGTAGTGTGAATGGTTGATAACTTAGAGAGTTGTTATTTTATAGGAGATCACATCTCTGTTGATGAGATGGTTCAATCATGCATTACTCATTTGTGAAAATATGATCATCAGTTATGTGCTCTGAATACTCACCCCTCTTTGGGTTCTATATACCTTGTGATTATCCCAAGTCACTTATAGACTTGTGGTTAAGGTTGTTGAGAGTTTGTATTGGTCACAACCAATTATGGTTTGTGTAACCAGATGATTTGGTTTGTAGATATGCTATGTTATAATGATCACTCCAAATGTACTCTTGACTAGATGAACCAGACCTATTTCATCATGTCATGTGAAACTTTGGTCACTTTGATTCGTTTAAACTTTCGCGCCAAAATTTCCCGTACTTTTAGATGCATGCTTTGCAAATGCATATATTAAATTTAGATCCTTATAACCTCCCAAACACTGGGATGTTAAAGTATCTCCCCCTTAACAAGAACTTCGTCCCGAAGTTCAACCTCTCTGACGTAAAGATAGGTGGAGAGAACTTCTGTAGACCGTTGAATCTTCACAGCTGTTTTCTTGTGTTGACCTTGGCATGTGTATCCTCTTGTCTTGATTGTTCACCTTCCACTGTCTTGCACTATGATCTATTACTTTGCCTGTTGTTAAACCAACTCTGTTTTGCTACTAGGCCTTCCTAGTGGTCTTACGAAGAACACGTGGTATTTCCTCCACATAGTTGTCGTGGTGGCGTCACGGCAGATGCCATAGGATGGCTAAAGTTGTGGGGACGATGGACGATGGAGGCGCTCGGGGACGGATCACGCAGCGAGTAGCCGCGTGAGTGTGAAGCTAGCACTGCAAACAACAAGATCTACCCAGGTTCAGGGCCCTCGTGTGGAGGTAAAACCCCTACTCCTGCCTTTCTCTCTTTATCTTCGAGCCTCACCGAGTAGCCACAGTACAAATGTTTCTCTCTACCGAGTAGCCACTCTTCCCTCTACCCTACTATAGTCCTTAGTCGTGTCGTCCCTCGCGCAGGAGGAGGCAGGGCACCTTATATACTGGTGCCCAGCCGGATACAGCCAAGGTGTCGACATTATGTGCACACTGTGTTCTTCCGGGTTCCCGCTGACACCTTTACACCTTTTGGCTTCCTGGATTGTCTTCATGTGCAAAGTCGTTCCGCAGAACCGAGGAGCTGATCTGTTATCACTGCCACGAACACAGAGTAGGTCCCCCCTATCCTGCAACGCCCTGCTGACACACTGTCACGGTCATATGCTATGGTTACATTGCCTCGCTCGCTCGCGCACGGCACGAGTTCGATCCCTCGCGGCCGCGGAATAAAAACCAAATTTTTGCGCGCAGGGCTGACAGGCAGGACCCACTCATCAGTGGCTCTCGCTGCCACGCGCGCGCACGCTGTCCACGCTGGCCCTAGGGCCCACGGGCAGTGCCCTAGGTTAGTCAACTGCGCGGTAGAAAAGGTTTTCTACCTTTTCTGTTTTGATTTAAGTCCTTTATTTTTACAGTTTGGTCCCTGACAATAAAATGCAAATAACTTCTGTTTTATAATTCCAAATAACAAACATAAAATATGTGTGTCAATCCAAATTTAATTCTCTATCCAATTATGACATTTGTTTCTTGTTTTGAATTTTCCAAATGCATTTCAAATTTGAATTCAAACAATTCAATTGTAATTTGATAAAATCCATAACTAATTCATACTTAATCCAAATAATGAAAATAAAATATGTTTTCCATGCTATTTCAAATAACCTTTTCAAATATAAATTTTGTTTCATGGTTTGAATAATTAAAATTGCTTAAATAATTTAAACCTTGTTTAAATCATTTAAATTTGCTAAATTCATAACTTGCTCAACATAAATTATTTTTGAACATGTAAAATATGCTTTCAAACTAGAAAAGTATAAACTTTTCAAATATGAATTTGAATTTATGTTTGGAACAAATAAAATTCAATTAATATTCAAACTTGTTTTAAATTCATTTAAAACTTGTTCAATTTTGTTTAAGTCATAATAAATTCATCCTAATTCCTTTTTCAATATTTGAAACATGTAATCCACCCAAAATTTTATGATCTTTTCAAATATGAATTTTGTTATTTGTTTTGCACAATTTAAATTGGTAAAAACAACAACTATTTGTGTAATCCCTTTAAGGAACCAAAAATTCCTTAACTTAATGAATAAAATCCTAAACTTGGTAAACCCTATTTTAAATTGTTTCTATTGTTGTTATTTTTCTGTTTTCCTCATCCATGCATCATACTAATCAACTATCACCTGTTGGTTAGTTGAGAAACAAATAATCCAACCAAAATTCATGGGCTTTTCATATGCAACTCAAAATTGCATATGTGTCCATTTAAATTGTGTTACCATGTCAACTAGTTTATTTTGATGCATCAATTAACTTGACATGCATCATCCCATGATTGTGCACTATGCCATGGTATTGATTGTTTATCCTCCTGTATTGCTTGTTTGCTTCTTCTCGGATAGACGACGACGTTGAGACCGACGATCTTTACGACACCCCTTCTGAGGATCTAGCCCAGTACCAGGCTACTGAGTTTGCAGGCAAGTTATCACTCACATGAACCATTGTGTTCCTTTCAATATTGGTTACCGATACTTTCCGTTGTCTATTTCTGCTAGCCATATGTATCGTTGTTTCTGTTATGAACCTATCACATGATACCCTGAACCCTGATATTGCCTCACCTCCACACCTATAACCCCGTTGCTTGTGCCCGTGTCTTACTAGCATGCTTAGGGTTGTTTTGCTCGAGTCTGTTATCAGTTACTTTATGTTATCATATTTGATTATATTCTGGGGCTCGATGTTAAACAACAACCTGTTAATTTGAGGTAATAATAAATTGTTGATAAGGCACCGGCAGGAGGCCCGACGTGGTTTTGAGGCCTGCTAGTGTCGACCCTAATAGGAAAAGGGTCTTGTCTACTGATCCATGATGAGCGCACTATCCGCATGTGGGAAGCGTGTATGGGCACCCCCCGCAATTTGATTCGATCCGCATCTCGTCCAAATCACCACACTTAGTTCGGGCTTTCCATTTGATGCACACATATGCAGGTACGAACCCGAGGCCAGGGTGGAACTTTTGTAGTCGGCATTTAGGGCGGCGTGGTCTTCCAGTGCTATGAGGGTCCCCTTTTCTTCGTGGGGCTCGATTAGCCGCGCACGCACAACACGTGGTGCTTTGGGCTTGATGCGAAGAAGAGTTGAGTTGTGTTGAGTGCCCCGCTTGGTGGGAAAGGCCTTCCCATATGGCGGGTTATTCTTACGTGTACGGCCAAATTGGTGCACCCCTGCAGGGATAAATCTTCTCGAGAAGCCGTGTTTTCCGCGGTTATGGTTGACTTGGTGAAAGTACTGGCTAACAAGTACTCAGAACAACTTACACCTAACTAATGATAACTTGTCTAGTAATAGGCTTATTGACACAACAATTTGATCCATCATTAATCCAACTGTGTGAGTTATCTTCGGATTGCTTCTTTGGATAAGGGGCGAGATCCAGGATGGGTTTGAATGGTGGTTAGTTGTAGTTGGTTACGATACGCTATCTTATCCCCTTTCTGATAGCCGGAAGTTGTAGTATGTTCTGTAGTTGGTTAGTGCAGCCAGTTGCAGCATCTTTTATATCCCTTTCTTCCGTTGAACCCAAGGCATCTGTGCTTGGTGTTGACGGGCTACACTTTGGTGAACTGTGAGTCTTGCTTGCCAGTACGTTTATGTACTGACCCCTTTGGGGCCGTGGTTTCCGCAGACTATGCTTACGAGGATCCCCGTGACGGCTACTACGTGGAGTTTGACGAGGCTGCTGACGAGTAGGTAGCGGACCCGGGCAGGATCCGAGACATCGTGGATGGGCTCCGTTTTCTTTTCATTCCCGGCTTCTTAAGCCTATTTGGATTTGTCTGTACTCAGACCCTTTGAATGCTTCCGCTGAGTTGTAATGATGGTATGTTGGGACATGTGTCCTCTGGATGATTGTATTTGCTATTCTCTGCCCTAGTGAGGGCCAGTTGCAACTTATTTCAATCTTTTGTGTCTTAGAGATATGTTGTGTTATCATCTGGTTCAACGCCGTTGACGTACCATGTGTGTATGGTATGAAGTACGTCAATGGTAGTGTCCTGATTTCTACGGGATAGTTTACATCGACGGTGAATAGTAAAGATTGGTTGTCACACATAAGTGTTGGCCTACTCGTAAGAGATGCGGGTGCCGGTAAGCCCCGTAATCCAATCAAAATACTGTTCAGTTCGTACGGTGAGTGTCCTCTAGAAGTCCGGGTGCGACAAATGGTATCAGAGCCTGTCTGCCTGTAGGATCCCTTTTACTGGTCGCAGTTGAGTCTAGAAACTATTTTTGTAGCTATATAGGAAAAATGAAACGTGAGAGTAGGAATTCTGCCATTTTTCTTCTTTCCCCACCCACCCACCCTTTTCTGGTAAGGAAGTGCAACGTTGTTTTCCCTTCTCACCTAAACTTTCAAGTTAGGTTTTCACGAATCCCGGTTTCTCTAGGATAGTTATATCTACTGGACCATAGGAATGGAGGTGGTTGTGACATGATTTATCATGTTGCCTACTCATGATTGAGAACGGAGGCGTGTAAGCCCCGGAAGCAAATCCTCTATCCCTTAAGCAGTAGATATTGATCCTTTAGAAGCCGGATGGGTTTTCCGTAGTACCTCAGGAGTTTTGGTCTCGTGTTTCCCGTTGTTGCTTCGATATCTTGTTCTTCTCAACATCCGTATCGTCCGTTGAAACCTTGTTGTTGCTTTCCACTTCAGTTCTCTACCGGCGTCTAATCAAAACTTCCCCGATCATCTGCAGATGGATCTCAGGTTCTTCCTGCAGGTGGTTCGGATGACTCGTTGCGAGAGCACTGTCGGTTATCCGGAGATGCTGAGGGACATGGTTACCTATCTGGGGTTCCGTTGGGCACCAAAGTACCAGGTCTACGAGCAGCAGCGAGAGTTTGACCAGACCTACTACCAGGCTATCGTCTACATTCTGTCAGATGATGGTATGAGCGTTGTCCACCGCTACGAGGCAGTAGGTTCCACAGTGGATATGGCTGTGCAGCAGGCAGCTTACGTGAGTCTCACCGTCCTTCATGCATACTACTGGGGGTTTGACGATTCTATCTATCGCCACATCCCCCGTGGTTACATCACTTCGGAGGGAGCTCACTTCACTCTCTACGACAACCTGGATGTCTACGAGCACGATAACACCAGGCTGCACACCACCGCTCAGTTTGTGAGGCACAGTGACGCAGTTGCCACCACACTTTCTCAGGAGTTGGCTTCACTCAGAGAGCAGCTCTACCTTGCTTTGACTCGTCTGGCGACGTACACCACAGACTTTGTTGGAGATGAGCGCTTTGCACGTTTCGAGCAGCCAATGGGTCGTACTATGCCAGATGCTGGAGGTTACGAGCCGATCAGAGGTCCACTCCTCAACCTCGGAGCTGGATACACTGGGATTCCACGCTTTGGAGCACAGGGAGCTGACGCTATGTACTTCACCACACCTAGAGTCGCTCTCAGACCACGTCAGATCTATGTGGATCGTCGTTCTACCTACTTTCATGGGCGTGCTCCTCACCGTACCCCTCGTCGTACTACTCGCCGCCGTCCTGCGTGATGAGCATGGGAGTACCGATGTATCCATTCTTAGCTATGTTTAGTTATCCTTTGGCATTCGAACCATTTGTATTGGTGTTGGATATTCTGATGTATTTGAACATGTGATGATGTACCTGTTGGTTATCTATTCATGCGTCGGAATAATCTCTCTTTCGGTTTCCAAGTCTATCTATTTCTGTTGTTGTGCTAAAATGCATGTCTATTCAGGATGCCGCCAACAAGGAACAACCCGCCTGAGCCACCGCCAATCACGGAGCTGTTGACTCAGATCACTCAGGTCGTGACGCAGATGGCCCAGATCCAGGCTAACCAGCACAACAACCAGAATGCTCCACGAGTCAGCATCAAGGAGTTTCTGAGTTTGGGCCCGCGAGCTTTCGTGGCAACACGTGAGCCTCTGGATGCTGATGACTGGATCCGGGAGATGGCCAGGGCTCTGGACATTGCTCACGTTGCTGAGGAAGACAAAGTCAAGTATACCACCTACCTACTGAAGGGTCAGGCAGCTACCTGGTGGGAGAACTACCAGACCATGAGAGCTGGATACCCAATCACCTGGGGCTGTTTCAAGGATGCCTTCCTGAAGCACCACATCCCAGATGGTCTCATGGAAAGGATGCGTGAGGAGTTTTGCTCTCTCAAGCAGGGCAAGCTGGACGGCATTGGCTATCAGAATGAGTTCAATCGCCTCGCTCGTTACGCTGGTGATGAGGTGTCCACTGAGGCTAAGAAGATGGCAAGGTTCCGCCAAGGTTTTAACCCGGAACTCAAGTACGCACTCACCAACATCAAGTGCAAAGACTTCGAGGAGCTTGTGAACACCGCGCTCAATGAAGAAAATGGGCGCAAGGCGTTCGAGGAGTCTCGCAAGCACTCGCGTGAGGGTGGTTCCTCCTCCAACATGACCACCCCTCCGCAGAAGCGCCGCATCTGGGTGCCAAATGCTGCTGTCACTAGGGATCCATATGCCCAAGCTTCTCCAGGCTTCGCTTCCCACCCACCCAACCCATCTCAGATGCAGGCTCAGAGGTTCTCAATGGGGCAGCCAAGGCCAGATGCACCTCGTGTCGTCACTTGCTACAAATGCAAGCAGACATGGCACTATGCTGACAAGTGCACTCAGAGGCAGCTACCTCCACCACCTCCTCGCCCCAACACCAACCAGGCAATGGTGCGTGCTCCCCCGGCTAAAGCCTTCAACTCCAACAACAGGCCTGTCGGGAGGACCGCGAGGGTGAATCATGTCAAGGTCAACAAAGCTGAGGAAGCTGCTGACGTCGTTCTCGGTACTTTCCCCGTTAACTCTAACCCAGCTAAAGTGTTGTTTGATATCGGAGCATCGCATTCTTTCGTGTCAAAGATCTTTGCGACAGCAGTTAAACTACCTTTTGTTGGTTTGGGTTCCCCGCTAGTAGTAAACTCCCCTGGAGCAACTATGCAAACTTCCAAGATCAGTCATGAGAATCAGATTCTAATTGGAGGTCACATATTCCTTGCTTCCCTCATTCTGCTTGGCAATTCTGACATTGATGTCATTCTTGGCATGGATTGGTTGAAGGACAATAAAGCTACGATTGATTGTGCTCGGAAGTCAATAACTCTGTTCCACCCTTCTGGCCAGATAGTCTATTCTCCAAATGAATCAAGTTCTGTTCAGTTGTACACCCTCGATGCTAAACCTCTACCTCTACTTGAAAATGTTCCGGTGGTTTGTGAATTCCCTGACGTCTTCCCAGAAGAGTTGCCAGGGATGCCTCCGGACAGAGCAGTTGAGTTCGTGATCGAGCTTGAACCAGGTACTGCTCCAATATCTAAGCATCCATACAAGATAGCTCCTCCTGAACTGAAATTGTTGAAGGAGCAAATCGATATGTACATGGAGAAAGGTTACATTCAACCTAGTTCCTCCGCTTGGAGTTGCCCAACTCTGTTCGTTGCCAAGAAGGATCAAACAAAGAGACTCGTGGTTGACTATCGTCCTCTCAACGAGAAAACCATCAAAAACAAGTATCCAATTCCACGTATCGATGATCTTTTTGATCAACTTGCTGGAGCCTCAATATTCTCAAAGTTGGATTTGAGGATGGGTTACCATCAAATAAAGATCAGAAAGGAAGATATTCCAAAAACAGCTTTCACCACTCGGTACGGTCTATATGAATACACCGTCATGTCCTTTGGTCTCACCAATGCACCGGCGACATTCTGAAGACTCATGAATTCTGTCTTCCATGAATACCTCGACAAGTTCGTTGTGGTATATCTTGATGACATTCTGGTCTACTCAAAATCTGAGGAAGAGCATGAAGACCACCTTCGTCTCACTCTCATGAAACTTCGCGAGCATCGTCTATATGCCAAATTCTCCAAATGTGAGTTCTGGATCCCAGAAGTTGCTTACCTTGGTCATGTCATCTCTGCCAAGGGCATAGCCATTGATCCAGAAAAGGTTAAAGCAATTGTTGATTGGAAACCTCCTAAGACGGTGAAGCAAGTCAGAAGTTTTCTTGGCTTGGCTAGATATTGCCTTCGTTTCGTTCAAAACTTTTCCAAGATTGCCAAACCTCTCACTGATCTCACAAAGAAGGACAAGAAGTTCGTTTGGTCTCCATAATGTGATGAAAGTTTCAATCTCCTGAAGACTAAGCTCACTTCTACCCCAGTTCTGGTTGGCCCAGATACTACCAAACCTTTCCAGATATTCTGTGATGCATCTCTCCAAGGTCTAGGTGCAGTTCTTATGCAAGAACGTCAAGTTGTGGCTTATGCTTCACGTCAGTTGAATGCCCATGAGCAAAACTATCCCACACATGATCTTGAACTTCCAGCAGTTGTGTTTTCCCTCAAGAAATGGAGGCAATACTTGTTGGGTAATCGCACTGAAATCTTTTCCGATCATAAGAGTCTGAAATACATCTTCACTCAACCAGATCTAAACCTCAGGCAAAGAAGATGGATTGAAAAGATTAAGGACTTTGATCTCACCATTTCTTACACTCCAGGCAAGGCTAATGTTATGGCCGATGCTCTCAGTCGCAAGTCATATTGCAATAATCTCATGATCATGGAAAGCCAACCTCCACTTCATGAAGAATTCCAGAAGCTGAACCTTGGTCTTGTTCCTCAAGGATATCTTGCGAGCTTGACAGCCAATCCAACTCTCGAGGACAAGATTCGTTCTGAACAACTTCGTGATGCTGAGATCAAGAAGATGGTAGAACACATCAAACAAGGAAAGGAGAAATTTAAGTCCTTCTCAATTGATGACAAAGGAACTTGGTTCTTCGAAGGACGCATTGCAGTTCCTCAAGTTCAAAGTCTCAAAGATGTCATTCTTAAGGAGGCTCATGAAACTCCTCTCTCCATCCACCCTGGAAGTACAAAGATGTACCAGGATCTTAAGACACTGTATTGGTGGCCTGGCATGAAACATGAAATTGCTCAATACGTTTCTGAATGCGACGTTTGTCAACGTGTTAAGGCAGTCCATCAGAAAACAGCCGGTCTACTCCAACCTCTGAAAATCCCTGAGTGGAAGTGGGACATGATTGAAATGGACTTCGTCACTGGTTTTCCAAATTCCAAGAAGGGCAACGATGCAATCTTCGTTGTTATTGATCGTCTCACTAAAGTAGCTCAATTCTTTGCTGTCAAAGAAACAATCTAAGCTAGCCAGTTAGCAGAACTCTACATAGCAAAGATTGTTCCTCTTCATGGTGTGCCATTGGAAATAAGCTCAGACCGTGGAAGTATCTTCACTTCTCATTTCTGGAAAAGCTTTCAAGAAGCATTGGGCACTAAACTTCTGTTCAGCACAGCTTATCACCCTCAGCCTCAAGGGCAAGTCGAAAGAGTCAATCAGATTCTCGAGGATATGCTCAGAGCATGTGGTATCTCCTTTGGCATGAAATGGGAGGATTGCCTTCCATATGCTGAATTCTCCTACAACAACAGCTACATGGCAAGCCTAGGCATGGCACCATTTGAAGCACTCTATGGCCGCAGATGCAGGAGTCCAATTAATTGGTCTGGAGCTGGTGAACATTCACTCTTAGGCCCTGACATTGTTAAGGAAGCCGAGGAGAAAGTTCGTATCATTCGTGACAATCTCAGGATTGCTCAGTCTCGTTAGAAAAGCTACTATGACAGCAAGCACAGGGATATGATCTATGCACCTGGTGACAAGGCATATCTCCGTGTAACTCCCCTCAGAGGCACTCATCGTTTCGGTGTGAAAGGAAAGCTTGCACCAAGATACATTGGTCCTTTCAACATTCTCTCAAGGCGTGCAGAAAATGCTTATCGTCTTGAACTTCCACAAAAACTATCCAAGGTGCACGATGTGTTCCACGTGTCACAGCTCAAGAGGTGTTTCAAAGATCCAGATCGTGCAGTTGATCATGATTCCATTGAACTGCAAGATGATCTATCTTATGAGGAGCACCCTGTTCGTATTCTCGATGAGACCGAGCGTAAGACTCGCAACAAGAGCACCAAGTTCTTGAAAGTGCAGTGGTCGCATCATTCCGATAAAGAGGCAACGTGGGAGACCGAAGAGGATCTTCGCAAGAAGTATCCGGACCTTTTCCTTTCTCAGTAGGAATCTCGGGGCGCAATTCCTTCAAGGGGGGGCGTTTTGTAACATCCCAAGTATGAAAAACCACCTCTAGAATGTTTGATTTCTTGTTTTATTAAAGTTTTGCATCATGTCATCATATTCCTTGAATTGTTTGCATTTGTTTACTTTGTTTACTATTTGTTTTGCATCTGTTTTTCTCTGTTTTCACATTTCAAATTCAAACATATTTCAAATGCTTTACTTCATACTTGCTCTGTTACAATCTTTTTCAAATAAAAGTTCAACTTACACACAACCATTTGTTTCCAATTATTCCATAATGATCAACTAATAAAATGGTGCTTTTTATTTCAATTAATTAATTCCAAATTGCTTTCAAATTCAAAGCAAATCATCAAACAGCACCTAATTTGAAAATTATGAAATTACCAAAACAAATATACTCATTTGTTTCCAATTAAAGTTATTTGATCACCCTAATTAATTTCTTGTATTAAATAATTCAATCAATACCCAAAATTAACTCAAATTTGAACCATATCCAAACAACACCAAAATTCAAATGTTTTGAATTCCAAACTTGGCATTTGGTTGTGTTTGACCTAAATAGCCCACCCAAATTTTCCCAAAATTTTCCAAATTCAAAATCCCATCTTATTCTTCCATTTCCTTTTTCTGCCAAAAAAAAAACAGGAAGAGAAATTTTAAAAATAAAATTTTGGCGCCAGGGCAGTGGGCTGCGCCCAGCCCACTTTCCCTTTTCTCTCCCGCGCGGCCCTTTTCTCTTTCTCCCCAGCGCGCGTACCGGTTCGTTTTTTTTCCCCCTTCTTCCCGCAGTACGGCCGCACATCCGAGCGTGCCACGGCGGCAGCCGCGCTCCCCGACGGCCAGGAGAGCTCCTGGAGCTCTATAAAACTATCCCTAGGCCGCGCCGCAACCCTAGCTAGCCCTACCCCTCTCCCCTCGAGCTCCCGCCACCGTTTTCCCCTCTCACGGCCACCTCCCACCTCTCTGTCACCTCGCCGGAGACGCGCCTCTCTGAATCCACGATGAGCACCGCCGCCTCGACGCGCCTTTCAACCACCTAGCCCCTGGAATCAACCCACCTCGTCACCCTCTTCCGTTTGGACACCGGAGCCACCTCGAGGTCAACCAGAACGCCGCCGCCGTCCTCGTCCACGCCGCTGTCGCCGTCGAGCTCGTCTGCCCCGAGCCGCTGCCTCGCCTACATCCGCGGTGAAATCACCGTGCCCTTCCTCCCCTCTGTCCTCAAGCACGCGCACGTACCCAACGCATCCGTGCACGCACCCGAGCAGCACAGCCACCGCAGCACGCATCCGCTCGCCGCCGGCGACGATCTCTGTCAGGGTTCAGTCGAGCGCGCGCGTTTAAATTCAGTTAACGCGCCGTTGAACGATAACCTGTACGCGCCCTTGTTACTGACAAAACTGACGAAACACCGCACCGGTTACAGTGCCTCGCTCGCTCGCGCACGGCACGAGTTCGATCCC
This sequence comes from Alopecurus myosuroides, assembly GCA_028641055.1. NCBI lineage: Eukaryota > Viridiplantae > Streptophyta > Magnoliopsida > Poales > Poaceae > Alopecurus > Alopecurus myosuroides. The sequence goes on along the minus strand of CM054057.1, from coordinate 295,589,249 downwards.
TCGCGGCCGCGGAATAAAAACCAAATTTTTGCGCGTAGGACTGACAGGCAGGACCCACTCATCAGTGGCTCTCGCTTCCACGCGCGCGCACGCTGTCCACGCTGGCCCTAGGGCCCACGGGCAGTGCCCTAGGTTAGCCAGCTGCGCGGTAGAAAAGGTTTTCTACTTTTTCTGTTTTGAATTAAGTCCTTTATTTTTATAGTTTGGTCCCTGACAATAAAATGCAATTAACTTCTGTTTTATAATTCCAAATAACAAACATAAAATATGTGTGTTGATCCAAATTTAATTCTCTATCCAATTATGACATTTGTTTCCTGTTTTGAATTTTCCAAATGCATTTCAAATTTGAATTCAAACAATTCAATTGTAATTTGATAAAATCCATAACTAATTCATACTTAATCCAAATAATGAAAATAAAATATGTTTTCCATGCTATTTCAAATAAACTTTTCAAATATAATTTTTTTTTCATGGTTTGAATAATTAAAATTGCTTAAATAATTTAAACCTTGTTTAAATCATTTAAATTTGCTAAATTCATAACTTGCTCAACATAAATTATTTTTGAACATGTAAAATATGCTTTCAAACTAGAAAAGTATAAACTTTTCAAATATGAATTTGAATTTATGTTTGGAACAAATAAAATTCAATTAATATTCAAACTTGTTTTAAACTCATTTAAAACTTGTTTAATTCTGTTTAAGTCATAATAAATTCATCCTAATTCCTTTTTCAATATTTGAAACATGTAATCCACCCAAAATTTCATGATCTTTTCAAATATGAATTTTGTTATTTGTTTTGCACAATTTAACTTGGTGAAAACAACAACTATTTGTGTAATCCCTTTAAGGAACCAAAAAATCCCTAACTTAATAATAAATTTCTAAATTGGTAAACCCTATTTTAAATTGGTTCTATTGTTGTTATTTTGTTGTTTTCCTCATCCATGCATCATACTAATCCACTTTCACCTATTGATTAATTGGAAAACAATTGTTTAACCTAAAATTCATGGGCTTTTCATATGCAACTCAAAATTGCATATGTGTCCATTTAAATTGTGTTACCATGTCAACTAGTTTATTTTGATGCATCCATTAACTTGACATGCATCATCCCATGATTGTGCACTATGCCATGATATTGATTGTTTATTTTCCTGTATTGTTTGTTTGCTTCTTCTCGGATAGACGACGACGTTGAGACCGACGATCTTTACGACACCCCTTCTGAGGATCTAGCTCAGTACCAGGCTGCTGAGTTTGCAGGCAAGTTATCACTCACCTGAACCATTGTGTTCCTTTCAACATTGGTTACCGATACTTTCCGTTGTCTATTTCTGCTAGCCATATGTATCGTTGCTTCTGTTACGAACCTATCACATGATACCCTGAACCATGATATTGCCTCACCTCCAGTCCCATAACCCCGTTGCTTGGGCCCGTGTCTTACTAGCATGCTTAGGGTTGTTTTTGCCCGAGTCTATTATCAGTTACTTTCTGTTATCATATCTGTTTATATTTTGGGGCTCGATGTTAAACAACAACCTGTTAATTTGAGGTAATAATAAATTGCTGATAAGGCACCGGCAGGAGGCCCGGCGTGGTTTTGAGGCCTGCTAGTGTCGACCCTAATAGGAAAAGGGTCTTGTCTACTGATCCATGATGAGCGCACTATCCGCATGTGGGAAGCGTGTATGGGCGCCCCCCTCAATTTGATTCAATTCGCATCTCGTCCAAATCACCACATTTAGTTCGGGCTTTCCATTTGGTGCACGCATATGCAGGTACGAACCCGAGGCCAGGGTGGAACTTTTGTAGTCGGCATTTAGGGCGGCGTGGTCTTCCAGTGCTATGAGGGTCCCCTTTTCTTCGTGGGGCTCGATTAGCCGCGCACGCACAGCACGTGGTGCTTTGGGCTTGATGCGAAGAAGAGTTGAGTTGTGTTGAGTGCCCCGCTTGGTGGGAAAGGCCTTCCCATCTGGCGGGTTATTCTTACGTGTACGGCCAAATTGGTGCACCCCTGTAGGGATAAATCTTCTCGAGAAGCCGTGTTTTCCGCGGTTATGGTTAACTTGGTGAAAGTGCTGGCTAACAAGTACTCAGAACAACTTACACCTAACTAATGATAACTTGACTAGTAATAGGCTTATTGACACAACAATTTGATCCATCATTATTTCAACTGAGTGAGTTATCCTCAGATTGCTTCTTTGGATAAGGGGCGAGATCCAGGATGGGTTTGTTCGGAGTTAGTTATAGTTGGTTACGATACGCTATCTTATCCCCTTTCTGATAGCCGGAAGTTGTAGTATGTTCTGTAGTTGGTTAGTGCAGCCAGTTGCAGCATCTTTTATATCCCTTTCTTCCGTTGAACCCAAGGCATCTGTGCTTGGTGTTGACGGGCTACACTTTGGTGAACTGTGAGTCTTGCTTGCCAGTACGTTTATGTACTGACCCCTTTGGGGCTGTGGTTTCCGCAGACTACGCTTACGAGGATCCAGGTGACGGCTACTACGTGGAGTTTGACGAGGCTGCTGACGAGTAGGTAGCGGACCCGGGCAGGATCCGAGACATCGTGGATGGGCTCCGTCTTCTTTTCATTCCCGGCTTCTTAAGCCTAGTTGGATTTGTCTGTACTTAGACCCCTTTGAATGCTTCCGCTGAGTTGTAATGATGTTATGTTGGAACATGTGTCCTCTGGATGATTGTATTTGCTATTCTCTGCCCTAGTGAGGGCCAGTTGCAACTTATTTCCATCTTTTGTGTCTTAGAGATATGTTGTGTTATCATCTTGTTCAAAGCCGTTGACGTACCATGTGTGTATGGTATGAAGTACGTCAATGGTAGTGTCCTGATTTCTACGGGATAGTTCACATCGACGGTGAATAGTAGAGATTGGTTGTCACACATAAGTGTTGGCCTACTCGTAAGAGATGCGGGTGCCGGTAAGCCCCGTAATCCAATCCAAATACTGTTCAGTTCGTCCGGTGAGTATCCTCTAGAAGTCCGGGTGCGACAGTAAGAATATTCTATACAAATATGATCATATCATTCTCAAGTGAATGATCATCATAGTTGTAGGAAATGTGGTTTAGATAAGATGGCTTCCTATAGTCTTTACCAACCTACAGATCTCCTAAAAGGTTTAAACCTAAGGTCGCTTCGCTCTGATACCATCTGTGGTGACCCAGCACACCACTGCATGTGTAGTGCGCAAGTCGATGACATAATACTCACAGAAGGACTTATCTGTGAATATTACATCCCTCAGTGTAGTACAACAGAAAAACAGCAGGTCCAGGCAAAACTATAGGATACAAACTTCATTACAAAATCTCGAGAATCTCTTTGAAGAATCAAAGAAAATCTCATACAAATGAAACATCAGAAGAAGCAATTCGAAGATCCAAGCTGGGGAAGAACTCAAGCTCAGAACTAAATCTACTACGGCTGATGCCAGCCCTAATCTATGGCTTATAACATCTAACTCCAAGAATGGACTCCACCTATACTTTGATAGCTTCTCCTCCATCAGCGTTGTTGATGACGATGCTTCGCGATGACGACTTCCATCAGGCTTCAACTCTAAGCAGGGGGTCAAACGGGAACGAATGAGTAACGAGCGTTACTCAGCAAGTTCATGATATATAGAGGGTAGTTTGATGCACTAACTACAGCTTCAGACTCGAAAGAGTCATAAGCTAATGCAAGGTTTTGTAAAACTTTCTTCAAGAGATTGCTTTTACTTCTGAAAACTATGCCCGCCAGACCATCACATGACTAGAACTTCATGGAGTTGCCTTTCCTGTAGCGTTCGCAGTTCCTTCCCGGAACAGGGGGTAACATGCCACATCCTTCTACACTCTGCATAGGTGCGTTAGTTCACCCATGGACGACCAAGACCATGTTGCACAACCAGGATCGAGTTCCTGTCCACTCCCACTCAGGTGTGGGGCCCGGTTGTTGGTCCAAGCCAAATCGTGCTTCTCCGCACAACGCATGCCCACCCATTTCTGCCAGCAGGTTGAACGCCTGATTCCACCCCTCACGATGGATATCTACGCGCCCCGGGCAGACCATCATAGACCCGCAGAGTCCGTTGGAATTAAGGGATCCCACCCATGTGCATGTAGTCTCGCAAGACCTACAACGTACGTCTCTGGCAGCCCGTTGACATGCGAACGAGAAAAGATCACAGCTGACATACTCCCCCCATAGAAGACCCATGGTTAACGCGGTATTTACGGTGCACCGAGTTCTGACGACATTTGTGATTAATTCCTAGGTAATACGTTCCCGTGCAGATGGAACCTTCCTTTGACCTATTCATCTTACCATGGTTCCATCCACCCACCAAACAGAACACTACCACTCGGGTAGTCATTCAATTAGTCATATTATTATAAAAATAGGATCATGCATTCTTTTGAGACTAGGTGGTAATACGATAGAGTTTTTGCAATTAGTTTGTTATGAAGTACCGCAAAGGATATGAGCAAGTGATGAACTTGCCTGAGATTGAACAACCATAATAATCAATGTCTTTGGGGTCAAGGGTCTCATAGACAATTCCGACATCTGAAAGTTAGCAAAGTTGTACCGGTAAGGACTACAGAAAACATTGGCATGATGATACATGCATAATAATGAGATGCATCGCAACATACCCTGGAAAACACCCCAGCTTATAAGTGTAAGCTATGATCGATACGATAACTTAATCACATAGGTTTTAGGTGAATGGTTTCATTACTTGTGGTGATGTGGTTATTACTTGTTTTAGACTTACATGTGTTTCACTTTTACTTAGCAAACAATTGTTATCATGTTTAGTTAGAGGTGTTTATTACTTGGTTAGGCAATAAGACAATGACATATGGAAAACAACTATTGAAAAGATAACAGTCACCTTTTATTTGATATTCAAAAAGTGTAGAGCATATGACAAAGAGTTTAATTGAAAATGATGGTTTAATATAACTAACTCTATCATCACACAAATTTCTATTGACTTGTGATGATAGGTTTATTAGGTGTGAAAACATGAGGGTTTTATGAATAAGGAAAATAATCTGTGGCAGCTATTTCTTGTTAGAATGAAATATAATAGAATTCCAGTAAATATTTAGAAAAAACTTTATAAGTTACACAAAATGTTTTGTGTTTGATATATTTGAGTTGAGAATCTGTTTCTCTTTAATTTGATATATCATTTGAAGGTTTCTGAAAATATTTGAATAAGTTATTATTTTATTAATTTTAAATGAATTAAATGAGTAGGCAAATATAGCACACATGAAAACCTTGTCAAATTACTTTGTAAAAATCATAGATGAGTTGCATTTGTCATTTTGAGCAATTTGGTATATAACTTTTATTTTTCTAAAATTTTGAATTATTCTTTATTTTCTCAAGTTTTAATGATTTAATTTAACTCAAAAAATGTTCAAATTTAAACTTTATCAAACACATTTGAAAATGTCATAATAAAATAGATTTTATTTTTCTAAACATTTTCATATATTATTTGTATTTTTTTCTATAAGTGTTTTAAAAGATATTGAATTCATAAGATTTAATTAATTTCTGGAATTTGAAATGACAGGTGGGCCATCCCTGTCAGCATTTTCTTTTTTCTATTTATTTTTAATTTTGAATCAAATTAAACTGGCAGACAGACCGCACGGTTACGTTATGCTGATGTCACCGTGACGTCAATAATGGCCAGGGCGGCTCTGTTGTGCACGCCGGCGACGTTCGAGGCCGAATTGGCGCTCGAGATTAGGGACGTTCGACGCGCCTCGACGTAGTCGACCATATAGTGGCGGAGCCACCACCTAATGGTAGCCGGATCTTGCCCGACGGAGAGCTTCCGCGGCGGCCAGAGATGAATCACGGCGACAGATTGATACGGAGGGTTACCAGGCCATCTGAGGGCACTGGGAGGAGCGTAGGCTCACCAGCAACGCGATGGAGAGGTCGGGGACGCAAGGAGAGGCGTCACGAAGGCGAATCGACGGTGGTGGTTTTCGCCGGCCGCGGAGAAGAAAGACGGAGGATGGGCGATTTGGGCCCTCCCGGCTTGCGTGACTTCTGGAGGAGGAAGAGGAGGTCCAGGCGCATCCATAGGTAGTCTTGGTTGCTCGCAGGGTGACCGGAGACGACGGTGACGGGCAGAGGATTTCGTCGGCTAGGGTTTCATTTTTTTGCTTACAGAGGAAACGATTGATAGGGGAAAGTGTTCTAGAGGATAGAGGAGAGGAAGGGTATCAGCGTGTTGTACTTCTCCTGCCTCGAGCGGCAAGCAGGAGGTGGCCAAGCGCCAATTCCGGCGATGACACGCACGGTGTCCTACTGCCCAAGGTTGAAGATGACATTTTTTTACAGAACCCCCTACAACTTTCATTAATTTACAGTTTAGCCCTTCTTTCTTAAAAACTGAAAAGAAAACCCTGTTTAAAGGGCCCATTTGTGAACAGAAAAATTAAATAAAAATATATTTGAACTCCTTATCAAATTTCACAACTCACCATGTTTTGTTTTGGTGAATTTGGAGAATATTAGTATTTTTTTATTTAGGGTGCTAGATTAAGTGGTTTTGTTGTTTTCTCTTCATTTTATTTATTTAATGGCTTTAAAATTATGCTTAGGCATGTTTAATAAAAGTACACACTCCAATCATGTGGATACAAGGTGGTGTATCATAATTGGACAATTTTAGATACAATTTCTTATAGAAAGTATTTTGGTAACACTACTGAGTAATGCTATTATCTATTATGGAAAATTCACCAATTATGAAATATCACTCCAAGTCATACCAGATGATTTTTAATTGCTGAAAGAACTTGTTTTATTTTTATGAGGCTTTGTTAGTTTCATAGTTGTAACTCTTATTTATTTTTGGTTGACATCTTTCTTAGGTGTGTGTAAGAAAGGTTGCTGTTTTTAGTACTTTATTTAAATGGAAAACTTGAGTGGCTTTGAAAGCTTATTTGTTTGTTTTCCCCAGGTTCCAAGTATGAATATTATCCCATGCTTGTTTTAGAAACAAATGATCATTTGTATGTTTATGTGTAGATGATTTTTTTGTTATCATCTGTTAGTCTTATCTATGAAAAGGATTTGGAAAACAAGGTATTAGCTTGTTTTCATCTACCTCCACATATGAAGACATGTGGATGCAATACCTTGTTGTTATTTCTTTCTGGATACTTGTTTCCATTTAAGAGGTTTACTATTTGTTCCTCATCTCTGTTGAGTTTGACAAGGCATAGAGGTTATGGATTTTCTAACATTAACTAATGCTTTGCTGAATAAATTCTTCCTGAGACAGTGTTGCTCCTTTTGACTTATGTTGCTTGATGTTCCTCTCTCTAGTTGCCACTAGTCTTCTGTTATCACCTTGTGTCACTTGCAAGCAATATCATCTCTTGGATTCCACCATTAAATATGGGAGTTTGTTTTATGACATCAATTAGCCTTAAGAATATAGGAAGAATCTATTGACAAGTTTGCAAGGCTTGTCCCCAAATTACTTTTCATAGCCAAGAGACTGAGATGTACTAGGTTATTCAACCTTCTGTTTGTTTGTGTATGGAACTCAATTGTTTGAGTATACAAAAGTGATCTGTTAACAAGGTGTACAGGCTTGTTACCAAACTACTTCTATATAACACTAACATTGGAGTATCACACTATTTCATGAGGAGTTCATAAAATCATATCAGGATATAAGAGTTCCAAATACTCTTATGATAAATTGGAATAACACTACTAGAATCCTCCAAAGAATCCTTCTTAAGATCTTCTTGTGGTAGTTTCTCTGTTCTTGTGGATACTTCTCTTGCAAAATGACTTAGAGATGATTGGAAGATAACAACATAAAATGATCTAGATAAAAGTAACAAGATCTAGATTAAAAGTTAGTTCATGCTTTTATTATCCTTACATATACTTCTTATTTTATTTCCCAAAAGATAGATACTTGTGTCATACATGATTGGTTTTACTTAGCTATCAATCCAACTCTTCTAATAGAGGTTATAACTTGTTGTTATCCTTACTTGTATCTAGAGATACTTCATTTGTAGAATTGTTGGATTTGAGTATAGGTGTAAAATGCTTATGGGATGATGACTTAATGGTAAGTGGATCAAATGGCTCATTGAGGTGTTGAGATTTCATATGTTCACTTGTATAAGATGATTGAGCATGTGAAAGTTATTGAGGTTTATTGACTTATGTCAGAGTTGTTATTTGTTCTCCCAGGTGTCATGATTTTACTTTATATTCATCCCTTTACTAACATTGTCATTCATAATGCAGATATAGAGATTTGGGAATATCATAAGTAATGATCAAGGTTTAACAATGGTTTAAGAAGATTTACTTCTTCTTTAAGGTACTTCTTTTATAGTTGATGAGATATGTACATATTCGATAAATGTACTAATACAATTATTATATCATGTCCCATTGGTGGGTTTTGAGTTAAGACTTGTGGGTATCATTTGTTTTCTATTAAACCTTTGTTATTTGATTGTGAAGACACACTTAGTTATGAGATAATTTATAAAGGTGTAGTGTGAATGGTTGATAACTTAGAGAGTTGTTATTTTATAGAAGATCACATCTCTGTTGATGAGATGGTTCAATCATGCATTACTCATTTGTGAAAATATGATCATCAGTTATGTGCTCTGAATACTCACCCCTCTTTGGGTTCTATATACCTTGTGATTATCCCAAGTCACTTATAGACTTGTGGTTAAGGTTGCTGAGAGTTTGTATTGGTCACAACCAATTATGGTTTGTGTAACCAGATGATTTGGTTTGTAGAGATGCTATGTTATAAAGATCACTCCAAATGTACTCTTGACTAGATGAACCACACCTATTTCATCATGTCAAGTCAAACTTTGGTCACTTTGATTCGTTTTAAACTTTCGCGCCAAAATTTCCCGTACTTTTAGATGGATGCTTTGCAAATGCATATATTAAATTTAGATCCTTATAACCTCCCAAACACTGGGATGTTACACTTACACCATGTTTATGACTACAAACCAGTCACTTATAGCCTCTATGATCATTTAGTTTTTGACTTGTAATACCATTTATGCTTTGATTAATAATGTTTTTGTCGCGATACATGATTATGGCCATTATTGCTCTCTTAATTTGTCGCTCCCAGTATTTTGCTAGCCTCCACATGTACTGAGTATGAGCTCTACTCGTGCATATAACCCCCAAAAACCAAAGTTTGCCAACTGTGTCCACCATACCTACCTACATGTGGTATTTAACCGCCACTCCAAGTAAATTTATCATGTGCCACCTTTAAAAACTTTCAAAATTATTCATGTTCTGTGCCCCTGTTTTAGCTCATGAGGAAGTAGTAGTTGGGTTTGTTATCTTCCATACTAATTAAGTACCCCGAATTGAATGCTTCATCTGCTTGTCATTAATTTTGCAAAGAGCTGGTTAGACCATTATAACATCAAAAAGCTAAACAAATCAATAGGCACTCCTCCATGGTATGAGATTGTTGGCAGGCAACCGAGCATTCGGTTAGCCATAGTTTGCGAAAACAAGGTGGGAAGGAGTGTCATACTATATAAGGTGCATGCTATAAGTGCCCAAAATAAATAATTCAGAATCGCTCTCAACTTGTTTAGTACGGAAGATGACAAGAACTCTGTTACCATTCGTTGACATAAGCACACACCTCTCTAAAAAAATGTTTTCAATACCTCTATTTAATAAAATAAAACGCTCTAGCACATGAGTTAATCCATGCTTTCCTCTGCGAATGGTATTTGTTTCACTTTTATGTTGAGTCTCCATCTTCTAACTTTATGCACAGTTAAGAGAGCGTAGTTGCCATTCTGAGTTTAACGTGCATCAGTCCTAAAGATTATTATTGATTGATTCATTATGTGTTATTACTTGCTCTCAAATTATTTGTTTTAGTCATCCACTTGAACTTTGAAGGTGTCCTGACATTTATGTTTTGCCCCACTCTTAAGGACAAGCGAAATAACACTTTGTTATGTTTTCTTTATGATCGAAACAAACGTATAACTTTCAAGTGCATTATTATTCATGATCTTTTATTTGTGTTACTTTTCATGATGCAAAGTGATTGCAAAGTTTCATTGTTAGAATTATATCTACCATGCATGTGTTTTAAAGTACTATGATCTCAGCTTTACATATGCTTTTACAATTTAGATGATCAAGTTTATGTTGGTAGCATGTCACCTCAGAAATTATTTGTTTTTATCATTTACCTACTCGAGGACGAGTAGGAACTAAGCTTGGGGATGCTTGATATATCTCAAATGTATCTATAATTTCTGATGTTCCATGTTTTTTTCATGCCATATGCTACATGTTTCCTATACACTTTATGTCATTTTTATGGATTTCCTGGGACTAACCTATTGACAAGATGCCACAGAGCCAGTTCCTGTTTTCTGCTGTTTTTGGTTTCAGAAAATTTGTTCTGAAATATTCTACAAATCGGACGAAACAAAATCCCAAAGTCTTAGAATGTCGTCACGCACACGGAGTCCGGAGGAGACCCGGAGGGGGGTCGTGGGGGGCGCACACCATAGGGCGGCGCATCCCCCCTTTTTCGTGCCACCAGGTGGTGTGGCCCCCTGGCCACCCCCCGACGTTGCCCTTTTGCCTATTTAGCTCCTCCATGGGTTAACCTAGAAGACCCAAACCTTTTTCCACCAAAGGTTCCATAGCCGCTGTCATCGTCAACCCTAGTTCGGGAGGGTTCTGAAGCTCTCCCCAGCACCCTGACGGGAGGGGAATCATCACCCGAGGGCTCTTCATCACCATGCCTACCTCCGGAGTGATGCGTGAGTAGTTCATCCTTGGACTACGGGTCCATAACAGTAGCTCGATGGTTGTTCTCTCCTCTTTATGCCTCATGTTTAGATCTTGTGAGCTTCCTAACATGATCAAGATCATCTTATTGTAATGCTACATGTTATGTTTGCTAGGATCCGATGAATATTGAATGCTATGCCAAGTAATTATCAATTTATCATGTTCTATCATGTTTATGTTATTTATGATCTTGCATGCTCTCCGTTACTAGTAGATGCTCTGGCCAAGTAGATGCTTGTAACTCCAAGAGGGAGTATTTATGCTCGATAGTGGGTTCATGTCTCCCTTTCACTCACACTCGAGTGACAAAAACTTAACGGGTGGGGGATGTGTTGTTGCCATTAGGGAGAAAACAACGATGTTTACATTGTTTACATTAAATACTTTGCTTAATGGAATTATCTGTTGCTTGCAACTTAATACCAGAGGTTTGATCAGATGATACTCCGAGAGTGGATTATTAGTCATAGATGCAGTTGGATGACGGTCTATGAATCTTGTTGTAATGCCCGCATGAATCACATAGTAATCATCATGTCAAGCATATGCACTACAATGCAGCCTTTATATCTGTCAATTGCCCACCCGTAATTTATTTACCCAGCATGTTATCTATCTGTTTTGGGGAGACACCTCTAGTGAACTATGGACCCCGGTCCATTTCTTCACATTGATAATACAACCACTCCAACCGTTGTTTTATTACTGCAATTACTGTTCTCTTTCATCTACTGCAAACAAGTACTATTTTCCACACTATACGTCTAATCATTTGTTTCAGCAAAAACGGTGATATTAACAACCTCACTGCTTCGTTGGGGGAAAAGTAATTTGATTGTGTTGTGTAGACTCCACGTTGCTGCTGAACCGGTAGTGCGCCTTGCAAACATCAGCTGACAACAACCTTCAGAAGTGATTTCTTTCTCCTACTGGTCGATTCAACCTTGGTTTCTTTCTGAGGGAAAACTTGCTGATATGCTCTTCATAACCTTACTCTTGGGGTTTCTCAACGAGTGCACTCCTGCACCATCATGCGACAATCAAGAGAGCAACAACTGTTGTAATCATGCTTGCGACAAAACAAAATCAACAGGGGCATAAAGTGATACAAATACTCTTAGACAAAATAAATCATCAAGGCTTAATTAACCTTTTGTTTTCAGTCTTATGCATGCGTGAGCATGTGCCAAGTAAATTCAAGTGAAACATTCAGAGGGAGATACAACAATGTCATACCCTTCTATGAATAAAACATTGCAAGCAAACATTAATACGACATTCTATCGACTATTAGTAAATTGGAACTGATCATGAGAGAGCACTAACTACTAACCATCCATGAAATAACATACACCTTACACGATCAAACTGAGCATCTCCACATGGATGAGTATATGTACAAAAATGAAAACAAATAGAGTTCATACTAGCCTCTCACCACAAGTTGAATTGTCGTAAATCGTCATTATTGCTCTTCACTCGTGTGGATTGAATAATATAAAATAATAACCAAGCTCCAATGGAGTCACAGAGGACTATTGAACTCTGCAGCAAACTTTACAAAACCAAAGAAGAATAACAAATATTTTTGGGTTTTCGAATTTAAAACAAGAACATAAGGAAACAGGCAAACAAAGCAAAATATTTTTGTATTTTTGAATATTAAACCGAAACTAGAAAGTAAAGCAAACTAATATAAGAAACTAAAGAAGCAAATAAAGAGAAACATCAAAAATATTTTTGGTCTTTTTGTTTTTTCGAAAACAGAAACTAAACAATAAAAACCAAAGGAAAGAAAGAAACGAAAACATGGATATACAAAGAACCGACAGAAACATGATATGTAAATGAGTGTGATGTCGGTTGATGGAGTGTGGACACACGATCGTTGGGAGACCCCAAGCGCAAGGTGTGAAGAGTGCAGCAGCAAGTTTTCCCTCAGAAAAGAAATCAAGGTTGACTCGACAAGTAGGAAGATAAGCAATCTCTGAAGGTTGATGCAGCTGAGGTGGCAGGGCGCCCTACCGGTTCAGCAGCAACGTGGAACCTACACAACACAATCAAATCACTTTGCCCCAACAAAGCAGTGAGGTTGTCAATCTCACCGGTTTTGCTGAACAGAAAGAGGTTAAACGTATGGTGTGGAAAACAATATGAAAGCAGTAGCAACAGTATGAAATCAGGGTGAAAGTATTATGTGTATTATCAGTATGAGAAAATGAGCCGGGGTCCACAGTTCACTAGTGGTGTCTCTCCGTGAAAGATAAATAACATGTGTGGTGAACAAATTACACCAGGGCAATTGACATAAATGAAGGTTGCACCGTAGTGCATATGCAAGATATATTTTAGTTGAGAATCTTTTTCTCTTTAATTTGATATATCATTTGAAGGTTTCTGAAAATATTTGAATAAGTTATTATTTTATTAATTTTAAATGAATTAAATGAGTAGGCAAATATAGCACACATGAAAACTTGGTCAAATGACTTTTTAAACATCATAGATGAGTTGCATTTGTCATTTTGAGCAATTTAGTATATAACTTTTATTTTTCTAAAATTTTGAATTATTCTTTATTTTTCTCAAGTTTTAATGATTCAATTTAATTCAGAAAATGTTCAAATTTAAACTTTATCAAACACATTTGAAAATGTCATAATCAAATAGATTTTATTTTTCTAAACATTTTTATATATTATTTGTATTTTTTTCCATAAGTGTTTTAAAAGATATTGAATTCATAAGATTTATTTAATTTCTAGAATTTGAAATGACAGGTGGGCCATCCCTGTCAGCATTTTCTTTTTTCTATCTATTTTTTAATTTTGAATCAAATTAAACTGGCAAACAGACCGCACGGTGACGTCATGCTGACGTCACCGTGACGTCAACAATGGCTAGGGCGGCTCTGTTGTGCTCGCCGGCGACGTTCGAGGCCGAATTGGTGCTCGAGATTAGGGGCGTTCGACGCGCCTCGACGCATTCGACCATATAGTGGCGGAGCCACCACCTAATGGTAGCCGGATCTTGCCCGACGGCGAGCTTCCGCGGCGGCCAGAGATGAATCACGACGACAGATTGATACATAGGGTTACTAGGCCATCTGAGGGCACTGGGAGGAGCGTAGGCTCACCAGCAACACGATAGAGAGGTCGGGGACGCAAGGCGAGGCGTCACAGAGGCGAATCGACGGTGGCGGTTTTCGCCGGCCGCGGAGAAGAAAGACGGAGGATGGGAGATTTGGGCCCTCCCGGCTTGCGTGACTTCTGGAGGAGGAAGAGGAGGTCCAAGCGCATCCATAGGTGGTCTTGGTTGCTCGCGGGGTCAACGGAGACGACGGTGACGGACGGAGGAGTTCGTCGGCTAGGGTTTCATTTTTTTGCTTACAGAGGAAACGATTGATAGGGGAAAGTGTTCTAGAGGATAGAGGAGAGGAAGGGTATCAGCGTGTTGTACTTCTCCTGCCTCGAGCGGCAAGCAGGAGGTGGCCAAGCGTCATTTGCGGCGATGACACGCACGGTGTCCTACTGTCCAAGGTTGAAGATGACATTTTTTTACAGAACCCCCTACAACTTTCATTAATTTACAGTTTAGCCCTGCTGTCTTAAAAACTGAAAAGAAAACTCTGTTTTAAGGGCCCATTTGTGAGGAGAAAAATTAAATAAAAATATATTTGAACTCCTTATCAAATTTCACAACTCACCATGTTTTGTTTTGGTGAATTTGGAGAATATTAGTATTTTTTATTTAGGGTGCTAGATTAATTGGTTTTGTTGTTTTCTCTTCATTTTATTTATTTAATGGCTTTAAAATTATGCTTAGGCATGTTTAATAAAAGTACACACTCCAATCATGTGGATACAAGGTGGTGTATCATAATTGGGCAATTTTAGATACAATTTCTTATAGAAAGTATTTTGGTAACACTACTGAGTAGTGTTATTATCTATTATGGAAAATTCACCAATTATGAAATATCACTCCAAGTCATACCAGATGATTTTTAATTGCTGAAAGGACTTGTTTTCTTTTTATGAGGCTTGGTTATTTTCATAGTTGTAACTCTTATCTATTTTTGGTTGACATCTTTCTTAGGTGTGTGTAAGAAAGGTTGCTGTTTTTAGTACTTGATTTAAATGGAAAACTTGAGTGGCTTTGAAAGCTTATTTGTTTGTTTTCCACCAGGTTCCAAGTATGAATATTATCCCATGCTTGTTTTAGAAACAAGTGATCATTTGTATGTTTATGTGTAGATGAATTTTTTTATGATTTGTTAGTCTTATCTATGAAAAGGATTTGGAAAACAAGGTATTAGCTTGTTTTCATCTACCTCCACATATCAAGACATGTGGATGCAATACCTTGTTGTTATTTATTTCTAGATACTTGTTTCCATTTAATAGGTTTACTATTTGTTCCTCATCTCTGTTGAGTTTGACAAGGCATAGAGGTTATGGATTTTCTAAAATTAACTAATGCTTTGCTGAATAAATTCTTCCTGAGACAGTGTTGCTCCTTTTGACTTATGTTGCTTGATGTTCCTCTCTCTAGTTGCCACTAGTCTTCTGTTATCACCTTGTGTCACTTGCAAGCAATATCATCTCTTGGATTCTACCTTTAACTATCTTCCCCTTGTGGTGAAAACAATCAGTGTTTCCAAGCAAAGATTTTACTTAGATGATTATAAAAATATGGGAGTTTGTTTTATGACATCAATTAGCCTTAAGCATATAAGAATAATGTGTTGACAAGTTTGCAAGGTTTGTCGCCAAATTACTTTTCATATCCAAGAGACTGAGATGTAATAGGTTATTCAACCTTCTGTTTGTTTGTGTATGGCACTCAATTGTTTGAGTATACAAAAGTGATCTGTTAACAAGGTGTACAGGCTTGTTACCAAACTACTTCTATATGACACTAACATTGGAGTATCACACTATTTCATGAGGAGTTCATAAAATCATATCAGGATATAAGAGTTCCAAATACTCTTATGATAAATTGGAATAACACTACTAGAATCCTCCAAAGAATCCTTCTTAAGATCTTCTTGTGGTATCTCCTTTGTTCATGTGGATACTTCTCTTGCAAAATGACTTAGATAAGATTGGAAGATAACAAGATAAAATGATCTAGATAAAAGTAACAAGATCTAGATTAAAAGTTTATTCATGCTTTTATTATCCTTACATATACTTCTTATTTTATTTCCCAAAAGATAGATACTTGTTTCATACATGATTGGTTTTACTTAGCTATCAATCCAACTCTTCTAATAGAGGTTATAACTTGTTGTTATCCTTACTTGTATCCAGAGATACTTCAGTTTTAGAATTGTTGGATTTGAGTAGAGGTGTAAAATGCTTATGGGATGATGACTTAATGGTAAGTGGATCAAATGGTTCATTGAGGTGTTGAGATTTCATATGTTCACTTGTATAAGATGATTGAGCATGTGAAAGTTATTGAGGTTTAATGAATTATGTCATAGTTGTTATTTGTTCTCCCAGGTGTCATGATTTTACTTTATATTCATCCCTTTACTAACTTTGTCATTCATAATGCAGATATAGAGATTTGGGAATATCATAAGTAATGATCAAGGTTTAACAATGGTTTAAGAAGATTTATTTCTTCTTTAAGGTACTTCTTTTATAGTTGATGAGATGTGTACATATTCGATAAATGTATTAATACAATTATTATATCATGTCCCATTGGTGGGTTTTGAGTTAAGACTTGTGGGTATCATTTGTTTTCTATTAAACCTTTTTTATTTGATTGTGAAGATGCACTTAGTTATGAGATAATTTATAAAGGTGTAGTGTGAATGGTTGATAACTTAGAGAGTTGTTATTTTATAGGAGATCACATCTCTGTTGATGAGATGGTTCAATCATGCATTACTCATTTGTGAAAATATGATCATCAGTTATGTGCTCTGAATACTCACCCCTCTTTGGGTTCTATATACCTTGTGATTATCCCAAGTCACTTATAGACTTGTGGTTAAGGTTGCTGAGAGTTTGTATTGGTCACAACCAATTATGGTTTGTGTAACCAGATGATTTGGTTTGTAGATATGCTATGTTATAATGATCACTCCAAATTTACTCTTGACTAGATGAACCAGACCTATTTCATCATGTCATGTGAAACTTTGGTCACTTTGATTCGTTTAAACTTTCGCGCCAAAATTTCCCGTACTTTTAGATGCATGCTTTGCAAATGCATATATTAAATTTAGATCCTTATAACCTCCCAAACACTGGGATGTTAAAGTATCTCCCCCTTAACAAGAACTTCGTCCCGAAGTTCAACCTCTCTGACGTAAAGATAGGTGGAGAGAACTTCTGTAGATCGTTGAATCTTCACAGCTGTTTTCTTGTGTTGACCTTGGCATGTGTATCCTCTTGTCTTGATTGTTCACCTTCCACTGTCTTGCACTATGATCTATTACTTTGCCTGTTGTTAAACCAACTCTGTTTTGCTACTAGGCCTTCCTAGTGGTCTTACGAAGAACACGTGGTATTTCCTCCACATAGTTGTCGTGGTGGCGTCACGGCAGATGCCATAGGATGGCTAAAGTTGTGGGGACGATGGACGCTGGAGGCGCTCGGGGAGGGATCACGCAGCGAGTAGCCGCGTGAGTGTGAAGCTAGCACTGCAAACAACAAGATCTACCCAGGTTCAGGGCCCTCGTGTGGAGGTAAAACCCCTACTCCTGCCTTTCTCTCTTTATATTCGAGCCTCACCGAGTAGCCACAGTACAAATGTTTCTCTCTACCGAGTAGCCACTCTTCCCTCTACGCTACTGTAGTCCTTAGTCGTGTCGTCCCTCGCGCAGGAGGAGGCAGGGCACCTTATATACTGGTGCCCAGCCGGATACAGCCAAGGTGTCGACATTATGTGCACACTGTGTTCTTCCGGGTTCCCGCTGACACCTTTACACCTTTTGGCTGCCTGGATTGTCTTCATGTGCAAAGTCGTTCCGCAAAACCGAGGAGCTGATCTGTTATCACTGCCACGAACACAGAGTAGGTCCCCCCTATCCTGCGACGCCCTGCTGACACACTGTCACGGTTAGGCACGCGCTCCTCAGATGAACAGTGCCGTGAACAGTGCCAAAGTACGGACCCGGGATATGCGGGATCCTGTGTCAGAACGGCTCCTTTGACTTCTGGCCCGAGTAGGAGACCGCAATTTCTACCCGGACCACTTCCTCTACCCGGAGGAGAATAACTTCCCTGATTCTTCCTCCTGGCTTTCAGTGTGTACAGCCGAATAGCGGACGACCAGGTAGCGAGTACCGGGTAGCCGCTACTCTGCCAAGTACCGGATACCCCCGAGTAGGGTAAAGGCAAGTGCTAAAGGGCAAGATCAGAAGAGACACTTGGCAGAGTAGCGGCTACCCGGTACTCGCTACCTGGTCGTCCGCTATTCGGCCGTACACACTGAAGGCCAGGAGGAAGAATCAGGGAAGTTATTCTCCTCCGGGTAGAGGAAGTGGTCCGGGTAGAAATGGCGGTCTCCTACTCGGGCCAGAAGTCAAAGGAGCCGTTTTGACACAGGATCCCGCGTATCCCGGGTCCGTTCTTTGGCACTGTTCACGGCACTGTTCATCTGAGGAGCGCATGCCTGACCGTGACAGTGTGTCAGCAGGGCGTCGCAGGATAGGGGGGACCTACTCTGTGTTCGTGGCAGTGTTAACAGATCAGCTCCTCGGTTCTGCGGAACGACTTTGCACATGAAGACAATCCAGGAAGCCAAAAGGTGTAAAGGTGTCAGCGGGAACCTGGAAGAACACAGTGTGCACATAATGTCGACACCTTGGCTGTATCCGGCTGGGCACCAGTATATAAGGTGCCCTGCCTCCTCCTGCGCGAGGGACGACACGACTAAGGACTACAGTAGCGTAGAGGGAAGAGTGGCTACTCGGTAGAGAGAAACATTTGTACTGTGGCTACTCGGTGAGGCTCGAATATAAAGAGATAAAGGCAGGAGTAGGGGTTTTACCTCCACACGAGGGCCCTGAACCTCGGTAGATCTTGTTGTTTGCAGTGCTAGCTTCACACTCACGCGGCTACTCGCTGCGTGATCCCTCCCCGAGCGCCTCCAGCGTCCATCGTCCCCACAACTTTAGCCATCCTATGGCATCTGCCGTGACGCCACCACGACAGTTGGCGCCCACCGTGGGGCAACCAGCGGCGCTGGCTGGAGTTTCCGTTCGGACGGGATCGATTTCTGCTACCGGAGAGCGCGTGGTCTGTGGCCTTGTCCACAGATTCGGCTCCTTCGACTTCATCACCGACAACGCCGGCGATTTCGGCGGCAGGACCATGCCGGAGGGCGGCTCGGTGCTTTCTTTCGGCGCGCACCTCGTCTACGTCGCCACCGTCATCGACCGCGAGTACCCCGAGCTGGTGCATGTCGCGGAAGATCCACCTGCTGTCATCGCCGCACGCGGGAGGCCATTGGGCCGCTCTGCGAACGTTGCAGAGGTGATGATGACCGGCCCTGCTGCTGACGCCGGGAAGGGCGCGGCTGCTACCGCTGCGGCCGTCATCGAGGATCTCGCTGGCCCGAGTGCTGGTGGGAAGACGCACAAGCCTTACGAGAAGGACTGCAACCTCGCTCCCTCCACTACTCCGACAATACCCGCGTCCGCCGTGCGGACGGGTATGCCGCCTCCCACTGATCTTGAGCTCTTGTCCATGAAGGCCCAGCTCGACCGGCAGCGCCAGGAGTTGCTCGCCGAGCAGGCGGAGTTGGAGAAGATTAGGCTAAAGCTTAGTCTAGATCAGAACGAGTACAACAAGGCTCACGGTTTTGCACCAGTTGTTAGGAGAGCTAGCAAAGTAGGTGCTACGCGTCGCAACTTAGGCGCCGAGATGGCAACGGTTGTAGAGGCTCCCAGTCAGTCCGCAAACACCTCCACTAGACCCAGATACAGTACCCCCGCCAAAACCCTTAGAGCTGCTGAGGCTGTAGCCGCAGAGTTGCCGCATCTCGACGGCGACGCGCGCGCTAGGCAGCAGGAGAGGCTCAACGAGCTGGTGCTAGAGGCTGCTAGGCAGAATGAGGAGTTCCGGAAAGCCAATCCGGGTGCTGGAGCTTCTCAGGTGGTGCACTCGCATGTGGCTAGATCTAACGATCAGGCTTCATCTCCGCATCCTAGTCGCGAGAGGGACCGAAGTGGGCACTCCGGCAGAGACAGGCAGATGCAGGTGTACGACCCGGCTGTCGCCGCGAAACAGCTCGCTGTGCCGCGGCAGTCCGGTCAAAAACACAACACTGCAGGAGCAGGCTATCAAGCCCAAAAAGCTCACAGCCAGCCGCGGGATGGAGAGCGCCCATGACCTTCTCGGCATCAGGCTGTGCAGCCTAATCGGTAGAGGCCACAGCCGCGCGCAGTCGCGCCAGCCGCCAACCCGGTGGAGCAGCCTGCAGTCGTGCAGGTGGACAGATATGATGATGGCTACTCGGCCATGGGGTTGGCTGGCTATGACATCCTGGATCGCGTGGGTGAGCGCATGCTGGAGCCCAGTGACGCAAGGCACAAGCTGGACCGGATTTCTCTATCCGCGCAACTCGAGAGCAAGGGGCCGCCTGACCCAGAGTGCTTTGGTCCCCGCATCATGACGGAGCCATCCGTGAAGCAGTTCTAGCTCGCAAGGGGGACCAAGTGCTATGACGGCAGCACCAAGCTGGAAGATTGGCTCAATGACTATGTCACGGCCGTGCACATTGCGGGCGGCAACCGGAGGTGGGCCGTGCGATACATCCCGCAGATGCTTGAGGGACCGGCAAGAACCTTCCTCAACAACTTGCCCAAGCACAGTATCAACTGCTGGCTTGACTTCGCAGAGGCATTCGTCAGCAACTTCACCAGCACCTACCGGAGGCCGAATAGGACGCAGCAGCTATCCGCTTGCAGGCAGCGGGAAGAGGAGACAGACCGCGAGTATCTTACTCGGTGGAGCACTCTGAGGAACACCTGTGAGGGTGTGAATGAGGCCCAGTCCATCACTTGGTTTGCGCAGGGTTGCAGACATGGCAGCATGTTGTGGCAAAGGCTCCAGAGGGAGATGCCGAGTACCCTTGCCGAGACCATCCGGATTGCGGATCAGTACGCACTCGGCGACCCGACGCAGCCCCTTCTTGATGCTCCTGAGCCGAGAAGGAACTACAACATCAACAGCAGCAAGCGCAATGAGTTCCGCAACAAGCGCAGAGGTGACCGGATCGACACCCGGTATGACCAAGAGGAGGTGAATGCAGTGGCTATCGGAGCTGGGAGTAGCCAGAGGCCGAAAACTGCTGGAGCTCCATACGGGCAGAACCAGAATCAGGGCCAAGGCAACAAGAAGCAGGGTAGCGGCAGCTCGGGTCCTGCTCCAAACTTCGTGTTCAAGGACATGAAGGATGGCCCCTGCAGCTTCCACACTCGGCATCCCGCAAGACCCGCCAACCACACTACTCGGCAGTGCAGTTGGTGGGAAGAGATCAAGAACGAGGGCCTGCCTCCTCCTCCTCCACTGCCAGCTGCGAATGCCGCTGTACAGCCTGCCCGTGCACCTGCTGCTCGGCCTCCAGCATTCCGGAGAAGAGAGAATGTGAACCAAGTGGCTTTAGGAGCCAACCGCTACTTCAACAACGATGGCTACCGCAGCAACAACAACAACAACTACTACTACACCCGCAACAACAACAGAGGCAACAACAACAATAACAACAACAACAACGACAACAATGGTGGCGGAGACCGCAATCGGTATCAGGAGCACCACGAGAGCTACATGATCTTCACCTCTGAGCCTGTCGACAAGAAATCCCAGCACAGGCGTGCCATGGAGGTCAATGCTGTGATACCTGCCGTTCCTCACTATATGCATTGGTGCAACCAAGAGATCACGTGGCCCCGAGTAGATCATCGCAAGGTGATGCCCAATCCGGGTAGCTACGCCTTAGTGCTGGATCCTACCTTCTTGGGTTCTGAGAAGAATGTGAGGTTCAACAAGGTATTGATCGACAACGGCATCAGCATCAACATTGTGTACAGAGACATACTCGAGAAGCTTGGTCTGGCCGAGAACATGCTGCTACCTAGCAATACCACTTTCCATGGCATCGTGCCGGGAGTCTCGTGCAACCCGATTGGCCGAGTATGGATAGATGTGCTATTCGGCACCAGGGAGAACTGCCGCACAGAGAGGCTGCAGTTCGAGGTGGTTGATCACCAGAGCCCCTACCACGCTCTACTCGGCAGGCCTGCTCTGAGCAAGTTCATGGCCTCTACCCACACTGCATACCTGAAGATGAAGATCCCTGGTCCCAATGGCGTGATTACCATCTCTGGTGATTACAAGAAGTCCATGGAGTGTGCCTCTGCTGGTTCTCATTTGGCGGAGTCCATGGTGATTGCTGCCGAGAAGAAAAAGATGTACGAAGTGGTGGCTATGGCGCAAGCCGCGCAAGCTGGTGCGCAGGGCGTGTCGAGTTCCCAGCACGGAACCGCTTTCCAGGCATCTCACGAGACAAAGAAGATCCAAGTTGACCCTGAGTTTCCCGACCGAGTTGCCATCATTGGCTCCGGGTTGGGGGAGAAATAGGAAAGCGAGCTCATCCACTTCCCCCGTGAGAATCGGGACGTGTTCGCCTGGTCCAATGAGGATTTACCAGGTGTCCCGAGGGAGTTGGTTGAGCACTCGCTACATGTGCGTCCTGACGCCAAACCAGTGAAACAGGCTATGCGCTGTTTCGGAGATGAGAGAAGGAAGGCCATAGGTGACCAGATCACCAAGTTGCTGATAAGCAATTTCATCATGGAGGTGCTGCATCCGGACTGGCTAGCCAACCCGGTCATGGTCGAGAAGAAGAAGGAGGATCCCAAGGCTGCTACCGCATGGCGTATGTGCGTCGACTACACCGACTTGAACAAGGCATGACCCAAGGATCCTTTTCCGCTACCTCGCATCGATCAGGTGATCGATTCCACTGCTGGTTGTGAACTGCTGTCTTTCATAGATGCCTACTCTGGTTTTCACCAGATAGCTCTCAATCCTGCTGATCAAATAAAGACTGCTTTCATTACCCCGTACGGGGCTTATTGCTATCGTGTCATGTGTTTTGGGTTGCGGAATGCGGGTGCCACTTATCAGAGATGCATGCAGAAATGCTTGCATGATCAACTCGGCAAAAATGTGCAGGTGTACGTAGATGACATTGTCATCAAAACGAATAAAACACATACTCTGCTTAGTGACCTTGAGGAAACTTTCGCTAACTTGCGGAAGTACAAGATGAAGCTCAACCCGAGTAAATGCACCTTTGGCGTCCCGGCTGGCAAGCTACTCGGCTTCTAGGTATCCAGTCGAGGCATTGAGGCCAATCCTTCAAAGATAAAAGCTATTGAGAGCATGTCTTTGCCGAGATCCCTGAAGGATGTGCAAAAATTCACTGGGTGCTTGGCATCTCTAAGCCGTTTCCTGGGCAGAATGGGCGAGAAGGCCCTCCTTTGTATCAATTGATGAAGAAAAGCGACAAGTTTGTCTGGACACCGCAAGCGGATGTGGCATTCAAGGAGCTAAAGGCAATGCTGGGCAGCGCTCCCATCTTGGCTAGTCCGCTACCCAAAGAGCCAATGCTGCTATATATTGCTGCCACTAACCGGGTAGTCGGTGTGGTGATTGTGGTGGAACGAGAAGAGAAAGGCAAGAGTGTGCAACGGCCTGTATATTATCTCAGTGAGGTGCTGTCCAGCTCCAAACAGAACTACCCTCACTACCAGAAGATGACTTATGGTGTGTACTTGGGCGCCAAGAAACTGAAACACTACTTCCAAGAGCACCCCATCACAGTGGTGAGCTCAGCTCCCATCTCGGATATCATGGGTAACAAGGAAGCGAGTGGCAGAGTAGCCAAGTGGGCAATCGAGCTGGCAGCATACGCTCCCGCGTACGCGAGAAGAGAAGCCATGAAGTCTTAGATCCTAGAAGAATTTCTGGTGGATTGGGCTGAGGTGCAATATGAGCCTCCCACTCCGGTATCCAACTACTGGAAGATGCACTTTGATGGCTCCAAGATGAAAGAAGGCCTTGGTGCTGGCGTGGTGCTTACGTCACCCAAGCGAGATCAGCTCAAGTACGTGCTGCAAATCCACTTCAAGGCATCCAACAATGTTGCAGAGTACGAGGCCGTGGTACACGGATTGAAGGTAGCAAAGGAAGTTGGCGTGCAGCGTATCATATGCTATGGAGACTCGGATCTAGTTGTGCAGCAAGTCTCTGGCACTTGGGATGCTCTGGATGCCAACATGGCATCATACCGCTTCCTAGTTCAAACCATGACAGGATTCTTTGAAGGTTGCGAGTTCCAGCACATCCACCGAGCAGAGAATGAAGCAGCTGATGAGCTGTCCAAGTTGGGATCTTCTCGGCAGCACATCCCGGCTGGCATTGCCTTAGAGCATTTGAGAAAGCCATCCATCAAGCCATCCCCCAACTCAGAGTCCATCTTCGTTCCTTCTCTGCCTGATGAGGAAGCAGTTCCAATGGAGATTGACTGGGAAGGTGCAAAAGGAGACCCGGGGACTGCCGTCTCCAACCCGGGGACTGCCCTTCTCTACTCGGGGACTGCTCCTCCTTACTCGGGGACTGCCCCTCTCAGCTCGGGGACTGTCGCATTCCTTGAAGAAGTCCTGGCAAACCGTTCGGGGCTGCAGAGAGTAAACCCGAACGCAGAAAAGGATGCAACAATGCCTGTTCCAATGGAAGTGGATGAACCAGTGTTTCCCACGCGGGAGACGCCGAGTTGGGCCATGCCCATATTATCCTTTCTAAGGGACGGTACCCTGCCAGAAGATGAGGTGACCGCCAGGCAGATTCAGAGAAGATCCAAGGGCTACACCATATTCAGAGATGTGCTGCACAAGAGAAGTGCTACTGGCGTGCTGCAACGCTGTGTGGACCAGGAAGAAGGAGAGGAAATTCTGATGGAGATACACCAAGGAGAATGTGGGCATCACGCCTCTTCTCGGGCTCTTGTCAAGAAGGCTTTTCGGCATGGTTTCTACTGGCTCACCGCTCTGCAGCAAGCTGAAGACATCGTGAGAAAGTGCAACGGTTGCCAGAGATTCGCAAGTAAGATCCACATGCCTGCTTCTGAGTTGAAAACCATTCCCATCACTTGGCCGTTTGCTGTTTGGTGTTTGGATATGGTTGGCCCCTTCAAGACGGCTAGAGGCAACATGACACACATCTTAGTCATGGTGGACAAGTTCACCAAGTGGATTGAAGTGAAGCCTATTCGGAAGTGTGATGGAGCTACAGCCGTGAAATTCTTAAAGGAGGTGATCCTGAGATACGGCTACCCGCACAACATCATCACAGATAACGGCACCAACTTTGCTGAGGGAGCCATGGTGAGATTCTGCAGAGATAAGCACATCCGACTAGACGTCGCGTCTGTCGCGCATCCCACGTCCAATGGACAGGTGGAAAGAGCAAATGGCATGCTGCTTGCAGGCATAAAGCCAAGGCTGATTGAGCCGCTGCTGAAAACACCAGGGTGTTGGCTAGACGAGTTGCCAGCGGTGTTGTGGAGTCTAAGGAATACCCCTAACCGGTCAACCGGCTACACACCATTCTTCTTGGTTTACGGGGCTGAAGCCGTGTTGCCAATCGACCTAGAGCATGACTCCCCTCGAGTAACCCTCTACACCGAGGCGGAGGCGAGAGAAGCTCGAGAATACGACGTTGACCTGCTAGAAGAAGCAAGAGAGATTACTCTGTCACGTTCGGCTGTTTACCAACAAAACTTGAGGCGTTATCACAGCCGAAAAGTGAACCCAAGGGTTTTCCGAGAAGGAGACATGGTCCTGAGGCTGGTGCAACGCACAGCCGGGATGCACAAGCTGTCCCCTCCGTGGGAAGGGCCGTTCATTGTGAGCAAGGCTTTGCACAATGATGCCTATTACCTCGTCGACGTGCGTCCATCACAGGAGAACATGGCGGATAAAGCTGGAGAGGAGTCTAAGCGTCCCTGGAATGTGGCTCTACTTCGTTGCTTTCATTCATGAGCAAAAGTGTGTATGTACTCTCTTATCCGAGTAAAAGCTCCTACTCTGCAATCTGAAATTGAACTCGGGGACTGCCCTCGTCCAAAATTGCTCTAAGTGTTTCTACTCTGTTGTTTCTTTGTCTACCCGGTTGCTGTGCTTAGAATTTCAAAAGCATACGAAGTAGTGTGTTCATACTCACGGGACACTCTGCGACTCTGCTGCTGTCCGCAAACCGGCTTCATGGCAAGCCAGAGAACAAGCCAAAGAGTCAATGAACACATGAAAAACTGCAAAGGGAAGGAAGCGTGTGGCAACCGAGTAGAGTGTTTCTTGCTTTCTGTTGTTATCCTTTTCGGCAAGGTGGTGGGTAGCGTTACTATGACTGTTTCCTAAGTGGCTAAGTATTTGAAACCTCAACTTTGAACTCTTGTGACTCGAATACCAAAAAAGCAACAAGTTGCAGGTAAGAGCTGAGATAAAAAGGAAAGGTGGATGAAAAATGCAACTCGGGGACTCGCATGATAACGCAACCCGGCATCAAGCAAAAGCTGCTCAAATTAGTAAGTATAAAAACTTCAAATAAGATAAAACTGAGTAGCAACGGGAAGGTAAATTGTTTGGTACATCTGCACCCGGCATTCCGGGGATCTGATAAAAGTGTTCAAAGATAAGTGTTGCAGGACGTAATCAAGTGGAAGTAGCAGCGCTTTCGGTGTTGGCCTTGGCAGCGTCAGCGTCGTTGGTGGCCTTCGTAGCATCAGCTTCCGAGTTGGCGGCGTCAGTCTTTGCAGCATCTGCTTCGGGATTGGTGGCGGCCTGGTCAGAGGTGGCCGTAGCCACCGAGATGGGGTCCGTCGCTGAAGTAGAGGCCATGGACTGAGCGCGGAGTAGCGCCGTGTCGTCGAGAGCTGCACCTGATGAAGTGCCGAACTCAAGGGCCGCGGCGTCTATGGTCATCTCCACGCTCTCGGCCTCCTCGTCGCTATCCTCGACGGCCGTACCCTTGCCCTTCCCGGACTTCTCGTCAGTGCTGGCGAAGCAGCTCAGCGCGTCGGACTCCGTGGCCTCCTCGTCATCATCCTCATCCTCGTCGTCGCCCTCGCCTTCCACATCCGTGTCGGGCTCGGGGAGGCCTTCAATGTAGCCCGCGGTATCCGCGTAGGATGCGATCTCGTACGCAACCAACTGGCGGCGAGCCACGTAGTCGGGCTCCTTCTTCCACCTCGAATCCCGGCGCATCTCGAGGATAAGGTTGAGATCAAGATTATTGTACCAGCTACAGACGAAGAGAAGCAGCATATCCGCGCCTGCCCGAGCTCCGGATGCTCGCCATTTCTTCAGCTCGGCCTTGACGCCATTCAGCTTCTCGGCGAGCCCGCGGATGGTTGCTGGCGCAGAATCGCGGGGCCAAAACAAGTCGTGGAGCTTGAAGGCAGTGCGCACCAGATCGGTGCCCACGCCCCTCAGACGCTGGAGCTGCCCCTGCATGTTGGTGAGGCTGTCCTCGATCGAGGCTTTGGGATCCGTGGGCTCGCCCTTCTCGGTCCTAGCAGCTTGGGCCTTTGATAGAGCAGGTTTGCAAGCCGAGCTGAGGTCGGGGAAAATTTCTGAAAAAGCTATCAAGAAGATCAGAGACATAGGCAGATAAGAGAAGCGAATCAAGCAGCAGAGAAGCAAAAGAAGACAGCGAAGTGCAGAGAAGCGGGTACTTACTGTTCAGCTCGCAAAGTAGCGACTGCAGCCTCTTCTCCCATGCCTCCTCATCAGCTACGTGCCTTTCTTCCACCCTCCGAAACTGGGCCAGCTGCAGCATGAGATCCGAGTTGCTCTTCCTCAGCGTATCGCACTCCAGCTCAAGAGCCCTTTTCTCGGCCTTGGCAGCTGCTTCAAGCTTCTTCTTCTCGGCTGCTATCTTGTTCTTCTCGGTAGTTATATCGAGGGCATTTTGAAGAGCGGTTCGCAGCTGGAGTTGGAGAGGTTCCATCTCGGTGGTGTGCTCTTTCTTCAACTCTACAGCCTGACTCGCCAATTGCTGCTGCACCTCGGCGGGTTTGAGGCAGTCGAGCTGCTCCTCGACAAATTTCTTGTGATCTTCTGCGGAGGGAAGAACAAGGTTAGCAGAGTAGCGAAGAAAAAAGAAGAAAGATAAGCCGAGAGGACGGCAACTCACCTTCCATTTTCTTGATGAAGGTCTCGGCGTTCTCAACAAACACATGGCAGTGTTGGTGCTCTTCTTCCAGTTTCTTAAGCTTACCTGCAGGGTGAAATTGGTTAAAGCAGAAAGCATAAGCGGGCGTAAACACGAAACGCATGAACCGCGCAGCTACAAACTTACTTTCGATCTCAGAAATTTTGAGGGTACGGTCCACGGCCTCCTTCTCTGTCGCAGCATCGCTTTTGCGTTCTGCTTCTAGGGCCTCAAGGCGCCTTCGTGCAATGCTGTGATTCCAGAGCAGCGACCGGTACAGATTTGTTCTCTTCAAGAGGCTATTCTGAGAGGCAGAAAGAAAAGGAATCAGGCAAAGTTTTGAAGATTCAACCCGAGAAGACGGCAACTCGGTTGAGTATCCGTCTACTCGGCCCGAATCTCGGGGACTGGGTGGTGGATAAGAAGAAGGAGAAGAGTAGAAGAGAAGAAAAAAGCAACTCGGAACAGACAAGCAAAACTTACCACGTAGGTTTGCTCGATGTCTTCTGCATTCTTGCGGTGGACGAATAGCTTCGCGGCAAGCGTACTGGTGGAGGACGAGATGGTCATGGGGTTGTAGCCCATGTCCGCCTTGTTCCAATCAGTGCGCCAGTGGTCCAGCTTGCCCAAGGCAAGGCCGTGCCAGGGCTTGTTGCCAAGGACGTCGTTGTTCCAGTCAGCTTCAATGAAGCCTACCCGGTCGATCATCTGCTCAAGCCCCGTAGACGTCACCTCGGTCTCTTGGACCTCGCGCGAGTAAATTGAAACGGCCCTGTCCTTGTTCTTGGCTGGCGGCTTGGAGTCCACAGCCTGGACCTGTTTGCCTCTGGTAATAGCAAGTTTCTTCTCGGCCGCGTTTAGCGGGATGCTGTATTGCTTGCTTGTCTGCAACAGGTAAGGCGGATAGGCAGGCGGATCGCGAAGGCTTGATCCAGCAGGTATGCCTTCATCACTGCCGGAAGCACCGATAGTGAGCTGCGCACTCTTCACGGCAGGCTTCGCCTTTGGTTTGGGTGGCGGCATCGCGGCAGAATCTTGCGCAGCGCCACGAGGAGGATTCCTGCGGACAGCGGCGTCTGACTGAGCAGCTGGCTTCTCGGCGGTTTTCTTTTCGGTGGCTGGCTTCTCGGCAGCCTTCTTCTCGGCCTTCTTCTCAGCAGCCTTCTTCTCGGCCGCATCTTTCTTAGCTGGGGAGCTGGTTGCAATCTTGGTCTTCTTCACCGGCGGGGAGCTCGGTGCGGT
The DNA here is from genome assembly GCA_028641055.1 of Alopecurus myosuroides. Lineage (NCBI taxonomy): Eukaryota > Viridiplantae > Streptophyta > Magnoliopsida > Poales > Poaceae > Alopecurus > Alopecurus myosuroides. The sequence goes on along the minus strand of CM054057.1, from coordinate 295,559,833 downwards.
GGATGAGGTGCCCTGCTGGGTAGGCGGCACCAAGGGCCCGCTACCCGGCGCAGCGTCCGGCTGCGCGTGGCTCTGCAGGTCCCGCTCAATATCAACTGTCTCAACCTGCTGCTCGGCAGCAGGATCTGGTTGCGCCTCTTCTTGTCCTTCTACCCGCGGCTGGGCCGCGGGGTCTTCCTGGGCAGCAGCATCAGTGTCCTGCTGCTCCTGGTTTTCTTCCTGCCGCTCAAGGGCGGCATGATCTCGTTGCTCGGGGCCTTGCTCTGTGTCCTCCCCGGCTGCGGCAGCAGGGGGAGAAAGTGGTCTATCATCGTGAGCAGCATCCTACGCTTCCTGCTCTGCGCGGGCCTGCTGCTCCTGGTCGGAATCATGGGCGCCAGTATCCATGTCCTGGGCGTCGTCCTCGTTTTCTCCTTTCACAGGAGAGGGCGCGCGCACCCTGTCCCGTGTAGTGCCCTCGTCCTCTTCAGAGAGATCGATGAGCGCATCTACATCGATGGCGGATCTCTTCTTGGACTTGGACTTGATGGGTGCGGCAGCAGCATTAGTGTCGTGGGATAATCACGGCAGACGTTACCGGGGGTAACTTATCTTGGGGCAAGACGACGCTGGTGTTTGGGAGAGGGTTTAGCTCAGAGGAAAACATGATGATATGCAATCCGGCAGCCGGCAAGCAAGTCGCCGAGTCTCCGATCTCGATATATTAATCTCAACTCTCGTATTACACTAGATACTCGATACCTAGCAATCTTGTTCTAACTCTTGGGTCCCTAAACCTAACCTAGGGGCCGGCTTATAAAGCATCCGGATCCCTGGCCTGTTCTCCAAGGCGTACCCTGAGTCCTACCCGAACACTGCTTACAAAACCCTAAACTTCCTTACCGGAACCCACAATCCGGGTTACCAGGCCTACGATCTTGGGACTTCTAGAAGCTCCTTTATCCTTAGCCGGGTCTTTGTGCAGCGTCCTTTGGGCCGAGTTACACCTTGGCGTTGGGCTACCGGGTTATCATCCCTCCATCAGTAGTCCCCAAAATAGCCTGGGCTTCACGGGATCCTCCTTGAAGCGCTTGCTATTCCCTGTAAAAATATCAAACATACAAGTCCATAGAGGCCGGGTTAAGGTGCTTTGATAAATAGCTAGGCCTAACTCCAAGGTGGCCATATAGTAACCCGGCTTTCTCTAGGTCCTTCTTTTACTTTTTCCGGATCAACGCCCTGATAAAAATGTCAAAGACCCGGCTCACTTTACTCGATAATTGACCCTGATGTTGCGGAGAAGATCTACTTCTTATCTCTGTCCAGATATCTCATCCAGCACTTAAAGCGTATCTCACAAAATCCGGATAGATAGCCGTTATCCCGAAATTCCCGGTTCTTGCCCGTTGGACTAGGTTTATCCGCCCGCACCCTTATAAATAGGTACTTAGGGGTTAACCTAACCCCAACGGCTCATTTCCCCCTTTTCCTCTTCTCTTCACTTCCGCGCTCGAGCTCGCAGAGCACCATCACGGAGACCTCACGCGCGTCGCCGGAGCCAATCCGCCACCGGCTACGCTCCGCCACGATTCGCCCCGCGCTGCCGCCAAGATCCGCCGCCGCGCCCTCAACCTGCCCGCCGGGAATCGCAAGGGGGCACCAAGACTGCGCCATTTGCCGTCGCCGCGTGCTGCTCCAATCTCCTCCAGTAAGTTCCTTGTATCCATTAATCCAACCTCGCAATTTCTCGATTTACTCCAGATTGGATCTAGGTCAACCCGCGGGCAGTTTTTCTTGTCGCGCCGGATGAGATTGCTTAGATGCTCGTTAATTCCTCCAATAGCTTGATTGACGGTCACACACCACTCTCCTATCATCATTAACCATTAATTTCTCCGTAGAATCGCCCGCAAGTTTTCCAATCTAGATCCATTTCGTCCCAATTTTCCGCGCATGTCATTGACACCCGGAAAATCCTTTTCTTCCGATTCTTTTGCTTGCAGTAGATACATGGGCAATCATCCGTCTTCCTCAAACACCTTTGAATACGTAAGTACCCCATAGTTTGTATAATGATGCTTGATACCCGGATAACCTGTAACCTTGCCTTCTAGAATGACACCCGGATAATTCTTAATTTCCATGCTTTCTTGATACCATTCACAAATACTCGGATAGTTCATGGTTTCCGAGTCTTACTTCTTGCACCTTTTTGCCTTGTGCTTTGCAGGTTGATCCCATGGCTCCCAAAAGGCAAGGGAAGCAGCCCGCCAAGGCCAAGACCTCCAACTCCATATCCGCCAACTGGGCGCAATCCACAGTCACGAAGGCTAAGTTAGAAGAGCTGGCCGAGTTAGGGATTCTCCCTTCTCAAAAAGATATCCATTGGAGGGTGCCGGGTGATGAGACCCGGCCCACGCCTGCCGACGACGAGGTAATCTGCTTCGTCGAACACGTGACCCGGGGGTTCCGTCCTCCGGGTCACCCCTTCTTTCGAGATGTTCTGAGCCACTATGGCCTCCGGGTATTTGACATAGGGCCTAACTCTATGTTGAATATTTCCCATTTCATTGTTTTATCCGAGTCATACTTGTGCACTCCGCCAAGTTTGGCTCTCTTTATCGAACTCTTCCAGTGCAAGCCGTGCCGCGAAAGCGGTGACGGAGCACTTCTCACTTGCGGCGGCGTATCCATCCAACGCCGCAAGAACTCACCAATGCCAACCCTTAATCTGAATTCCCACGTTAAGCACTGGCAATTATCCTTCTTTTACTGCCACGACACCTCCCCACCCGGCGAGAAGAAACTGCCGGGTTACTCGGAGGGCCTCCTCGACATTTCCGAGAACTTCAACGCTTTCGCCCCTGACTCGGACAGGGAGGCAATCCAGCCCCTTCTCTCGAAAATATCTGTCTTATCCGCCCAAGGTCTCCTTGGGCTCAATCTGGTCAAGACATGGGTGGATTTCCGGATCCAACCCAACTCTATCCGCACTAAGCTGATGTGCGATTACTCGGGGCATGCCACGGACGCGCTCCGGTACTCCTCCAAGAACTACCCAGCCGGCGACACCAACAAAACCATCAAGGGCTTCTTGACGGAAAGGTTGGAAGTGATCAAGAACATCGCCGGGTTGCCGCCATTCACCCGGGAAAATCCGGCCCCAGCGGTAAGACTCGATACGTGTAACCTTATTCACACGCCTTTGACTTGATACAACTACCGATTCTCACCTTCCTGTTTTTTATCTCAGGCTGATGACGCTTTCTGGAACGTCGAAACCTCTCCTACTACCGGAGACCCGGAGGAAGAAGACGAGCCGGCTGTCAATGATGAGGGTATTTATCCGAATCTTGTGTCATCTTCACTTGCATAAATTTCCTCTCATTTAACTTTTTCCATCGATACATACTCGGCTTGCAGGGCTGGAGGACGAAGACGAAAAGGATGAGGAGGACCCGGAAGCCACCGAGTCCGATCAAGAAATAACAGTCGGGGCCAAGAGGAAGGCCAGAGGAGTGGTGTCCAAGGTTCCTTATTCCACCATGTCTTCCGAACCCTGCTCTTTTGATAATATGCACAGACTTAACCAACAGCTATCCAACTCATCGCACTTGAAGGACTCTCTCCCGACCAAGCGTAGGGTGACCCGGAGTTCACCGGGCGATGATCCCCTAAACCCGGGTATGTCCACCTCGCCTAACCGCCGGGCCGGTACTCCTCCTCCTCGCCCTTCCAAATCTCCTCAGCGTCACCCCTCCCTCAACCATCCTTTGGCCGGGCAGCTCCGGGTTCCGCTATCAACTACTATGCTCATCGGCTTCGAGTAGTGAACTCCCGCCGGATTACACTGTGAACACCGGGTAAGTCTTTGCTACATGATGCCCTTACATACCTGATAACTTTCAACTACTCTTGATAACTGCTTTTCTCCTTTTTCCTTAGCGCCCAAGTCACACTTAGTGACCCGGAGAACATGGAAACAGATAACCGGGGGACGAAGGAGCCGACTGGTGATGTAGACGCCGCGACAGGCGGTGAGGCTGGAGACGGTCAGGGACAAGGCCCCTTTGGTGACCCGGCTCGCCAGGAAGCCGGGTCTCCAAAGTCATCCGAGGACGTGGATGAGGAGATTGAGATCCAAGAGACGAGGACGGGTTCCCCAAACCCAGAGACCCAGACGGTCCGGGTCTCGACCCCAAAGTCAGGGAAAATTCTTCATCCAGACGATCAAGCTGCCGGCTCTTCTGGCGTCAGGCCCGAAGACATGACATTCTCCCAAATGCTTAGTGCCCTTCACACCTTGAGGGCCGATGAAGAGAATATCCTGGAAGCTTTGATAGCAAAACATGAGGTAAATCCGAATAACATTGCTTGCATCCTTATCTAGTTCCCAAGGTCCGGGTGAATTTCTTGATAATTTGCTCGGAACTTCATAGTGTGTCCGACTAATTTTTCCTGTATCTCCACTCAGGCTTTCGTGACCCAGTCTAAGAAGAAATTGGCTAAGGCCACCAAGCTCATTGGAAAGGAGGTGGCTCTGCGTGAGGCGGCCGAGGCTGAGGCCAGGAGGAGTGGAAAGATCACGAGAAAGTATAGGAGGAGGGCTCATGCAGCCGAAGATAATCTAATGAACCTTTCTGTTCAGATTGCTGATACGTATCGCGCTTTGATCGGTATGATTCTTAGCATAATATTCATATTCTGAGTTATCCTTCTGATAAATAGCCGGGTTTCCTTACTCGTGTTCTCATTTCTTTCTGCAGGTCCGGATGAAGTAATGCCGGAGGAAGATGATATTGCCAGGCTGAAAACCATCAAGAACGTTATCCGACAGCTATGTGCCGGAACCAAATGGATCCTTCAAGAATTACGGTGGCCGGGTGTTGGGCATGTCGACCTGAAGAGAATGCTGGACGCCTGCTCCACTATTCCCGAGTGGATTTGGCATTGGAAGCGCTCGTCCTGCCGGGTTGGGGTAACCCGGGGGCTTGCGCTGGCTAAAGCTTATTTCCCTAAGCTCGAGCCAGCCAAGCTTATGGGCGGGTTTCCGGAATTCAACCGTGATGGGTCCAAGTTTTCCACGAAGGATTTCAAGGCCATCCAGAAGGAAGTCCGTTACCCGGCCAGCGTGATTGATGATGGCTTGGATGTCAATTCCATTGTCCCTGCATATGATGCTGATGGTGAAGCGGTTAAGTCGGACCTTCCCAAGCCGTACGATATGCTAGCCCGATGGAAGGAGGAAGCTGCCAAGTTGAGGGAGGAAGCCGCAAAGAAGAAGGCTGAAGCCGATTCTGCGCCTGCTACCTCCACACCCGTCGTCCCTCCTCCTGCGCGAGCCGGCACTGCTGCTGATCCGGGTGTTGCTACTACCAAGGGTAATAGCAAGGGCAAGGAGAAGATGGATGCCGCAGCCCAGAATGCCGAGTGATACCTGCTACCTGATGCCGTTTCGTATGTGTCAACCGGCCAATGGGCCGTTTAAACAATCATTTTTTGATGATGCGCCTGTGCACCTTTGATACTAGTACCGAAATTTGTAATGCGCTTTAAGTTCTTGATACACCTTGTGCTTCTTCTGAACGTTTAAATTTATCTACTTTTGAGCCCACTTGTTCTTGATATCCGACTTTCTTTATGGTTCCTTTTGTGAGACTCAGTTTCCGAGTTTCATGGTGTCGTGGTGGTGTCACGGCAGATGCCATGGGATGGCTAAAGATGTGGGGACGATGGACGCTGGAGGTGTCCGGGGAGGGATCACGCGACGAGTAGCCGCGTGAGGCAAAATCCACACAACACAAACAACACGATGTACCCAGGTTCAGGGCCCTCGTGAGGAGGTAAAACCCCTACTCCTGCCTACATAGAGAAAGGCAGGAGTAGGGGTTTTACCTCCTCACGAGGGCCCTGAACCTGGGTACATCGTGTTGTTTGTGTTGTGTGGATTTTGCCTCACGCGGCTACTCGTCGCGTGATCCCTCCCCGGACACCTCCAGCGTCCATCGTCCCCACATCTTTAGCCATCCCATGGCATCTGCCGTGACACCACCACGACAAAACGTATATCTTTCGTTGCATTGTTATTCATGATCTTTTATTTGTGTTACTTCTCATGATGCAAGGTGATTGCTATGCTTTATTGTTAAAATTCTATTTATGATGCTTGTGTTGAAGTTCTATGATCTCAGCTTACTTATGCTTTTACATTATTGATGATCAAGTTTATGTTGGTAGCATGTCACCTCAGAAATTTTGTGTTTTTATCGTTTACCTACTCGAGGACGAGTAGGAACTAAGCTTGGGGATGTTGATACGTCATAAACGTATCCTTAATTTCTAATTTTCCATGTTGTTTTCATGTCGTTTCCTACATGTTTGCTATACACCTTATGTCATTTTTATTGATTTTCCGGACTAACCTATTGACAAGATGCCACACAGCTAGTTCCATGTTTTCTGTTGTTTTTAGTTTCAGAAAAGTTGTTTGGGAAATATCCTCGGAATTCGAAAATTCGAAGTCCGGAGGTCCTAGAACTCCCGAAGGTTCCACGGAGTCCCGAAGAGGCCCAGAGGGGGCCACACCATTGGGTGGGGCGCCCCCTGGCCGCGCCATGGGGTGGTGTGGGGCCCCCAGGCCTCCACCGCCTTTGCCCTTTCGCCTATTTATACCCCCAGACATATTAACCCTAAATATATACCAATTCATCCCGAGAAACACCTGAGGCCGCCGTCATCGTCATCCCGAAATCGGGAGGGTTCTGGTGCTCTCCCTGGCATCCTGTCGGGAGGGGATTTAATCACCGGAGGGGTCTACACCACCATGCCCTCCTCCGAAGTGATGTGTGAGTAGGTCATCCCTGGACTACGGGTCCATAGCAGTAGCTATATGGTTGTTCTCTCCACTTTGTACCTTATGTTTAGATCTCGTGAGCTGCCTCACATGATCGACATCATCTTTATGTAATGCTACATGTTGTGTTTGCTGGGATCTGATGAATGTTGAATGTTATGTCTTCTGATTTTCAATCTATCATGTTATCTTCATGCTTATGTTATTTATGATCTTGCATGCTCTCCATTATTAGTAGATGCTCTGGCCAAGTAGATGCTAGTAACTCCAACAGGGAGTATTTGTGCTCGATAGTGGGTTCATGCCTCCTTTGCATCTGTGCTCGAGTGACATAAACGTGACGAATGGAGGATGTGCAGTTGCCATTAGGGAGAAAACAACGGTGTTTACTTAGTTTACATTGTTTACATTACACACTTTTCTTACTGCGATAATCGGTTGCTTGCAACTTAATACCCAACGTTTGTTCGGATGATATTCGGAGGGTGGATTATTAGACATAGATGCAGTTGGATGACGGTCTATGTATTTTGTTGTAATGCACGCATGAATCATAGAGTAATCTTTATATCTTGCATATGCACTACGGTGCAACCTTCATTTATGTCAATTGCCCTGGTGTAATTTGTTCACCACACATGTTATTTATCTTTCACGGAGAGACACCACTAGTGAACTGTGGACCCCGGCCCATTTTCTCATACTGATAATACACATAATACTTTCACCCTGCTTTCATATTGTTGCTATTGCTTTCATATTGTTTTCCACACCATACGTTTAACCTCTTTCTGTTCAGCAAAACCGGTGAGATTGACAACCTCACTGCTTTGTTGGGGCAAAGTGATTTGATTGTGTTGTGTAGGTTCCACGTTGCTGCTGAACCGGTAGGGCGCCCTGCCACCTCAGCTGCATCAACCTTCAAAGATTGCTTATCTTCCTACTGGTCGAGTCAACCTTGATTTCTTTTCTGAGGGAAAACTTGCTGCTGCACTCTTCACACCTTGCGCTTGGGGTCTCCCAACGAGCGTGTGTCCACACTCCATCAACCGACATCACACTCATTTACATATCATGTTTCTGTCGGTTCTTTGTATATCCATGTTTTCGTTTCTTTCTTTCCTTTGGTTTTTATTGTTTAGTTTCTGTTTTCGAAAAAACAAAAAGACCAAAAATATTTTTGATGTTTCTCTTTATTTGCTTCTTTAGTTTCTTATATTAGTTTGCTTTACTTTCTAGTTTCGGTTTAATATTCAAAAATACAAAAATATTTTGCTTTGTTTGCCTGTTTCCTTATGTTCTTGTTTTAAATTCGAAAACCCAAAAATATTTGTTATTCTTCTTTGGTTTTGTAAAGTTTGCTGCAGAGTTCAATAGTCCTCTGTGACTCCATTGGAGCTTGGTTATTATTTTATATTATTCAATCCACACGAGTGAAGAGTAATAATGACGATTTACGACAATTCAAGTTGTGGTGAGAGGCTGGTATGAACTCTATTTGTTTTCATTTTTGTACATATACTCATCCATGTGGAGATGCTCAGTTTGATCGTGTAAGGTGTATGTTATTTCATGGATGGTTAGTAGTTAGTGCTCTCTCATGATCAGTTCCAATTTACTAATAGTCGATAGAATGTCGTATTAGTGTTTGCTTGCAATGTTTTATTCATAGAAGGGTATGACATTGTTGTATCTCCCTCTGAATGTTTCACTTGAATTTACTTGGCACATGCTCACGCATGCATAAGACTGAAAACAAAAGGTTAATTAAGCCTTGATGATTTATTTTGCCTAAGAGTATTTGTATCACTTTATGCCCCTGTTGATTTTGTTTTGTCGAAAGCATGATTACGACAGTTGTTGCTCTCTTGATTGTCGCATGATGGTGCAGGAGTGCACTCGTTGAGAAACCCCAAGAGTAAGGTTATGAAGAGCATATCAGCAAGTTTTCCCTCAGAAAGAAACCAAGGTTGAATCGACCAGTAGGAGAAAGAAATCACTTCTGAAGGTTGTTGTCAGCTGATGTTTGCAAGGCGCACTACCGGTTCTGCAGCAACGTGGAATCTACACAACACAATCAAATTACTTTTCCCCCAACGAAGCAGTGAGGTTGTTAATATCACCGTTTTTGCTGAAACAAATGATTAGACGTATAGTGTGGAAAATAGTACTTGTTTGCAGTAGATGAAAGAGAACAGTAATTGCAGTAGTAAAACAACGGTTGGGGTGGTTGTATTATCAATGTAAAGAAATGGACCGGGGTCCACAGTTCACTAGAGGTGTCTCCCCAAAACAGATAGATAACATGCTGGGTAAATAAATTACGGGTGGGCAATCGACAGATATAAAGGCTGCACTGTAGTGCATATGCTTGACATGATGATTACTATGTGATTCATGCGGGCATTACAACAAGATTCATAGACCGTCATCCAACTGCATCTATGACTAATAATCCACTCTCGGAGTATCATCTGATCAAACCTTTGGTATTAAGTTGCAAGCAACAGATAATTCCATTAAGCAAAATATTTAATGTAAACAATGTAAACATCGTTGTTTTCTCCCTAATGGCAACAACACATCCCCCACCCGTTAAGTTTTTGTCACTCGAGTGTGAGTGAAATGGAGACATGAACCCACTATCGATCATAAATACTCCCTCTTGGAGTTACAAGCATCTACTTGGCCAGAGCATCTACTAGTAACGGAGAGCATGCAAGATCATAAATAACATAAACATGATAGAACATGATAAATTGGTAATTACTTGGCATAGCATTCAACATTCATCGGATCCCAGCAAACATAACATGTAGCATTACAATAAGATGATCTTGATCATGTTAGGAAGCTCACAAGATCTAAACATGAGGCATAAAGAGGAGAGAACAACCATCGAGCTACTGCTATGGACCCGTAGTCCAAGGATGAACTACTCACGCATCACTCCGGAGGTAGGCATGGTGATGAAGAGCCCTCGGGTGATGATTCCCCTCCTGTCAGGGTGCCGGGGAGAGCTTCAGAACCCTCCCGAACTAGGGTTGACGATGACAGCGGCTATGGAACCTTTGGTGGAAAAAGGTTTGGGTCTTCTAGGTTAACCCATGGAGGAGCTAAATAGGCAAAAGGGCAACGTCGGGGGGTGGCCAGGGGGGCCACACCACCTGGTGGCACGGAAAAGGGGGGATGCGCCGCCCTATGGTGTGGGCCCCCCACGACCCCCCTCCGGGTCTCCTCCGGATTCTGTGTGCGTGACGACATTCTAAGACTCTGGGATTTTGTTTCGTCCGATTCGTAGAATATTTCAGAACAAATTTTCTGAAACCAAAAACAGCAGAAAACAGGAACTGGCTCTGCGGCATCTTGTCAATAGGTTAGTCCCAGGAAATCCATAAAAATGACATAAAGTGTATAGGAAACATGTAGCATATGGCATGAAAAAAACATGGAACATCAGAAATTATAGATAGATTTGAGATATATCAAGCATCCCCAAGCTTAGTTCCTACTCGTCCTCGAGTAGGTAAACGATAAAAACAAATAATTTCTGAGGTGACATCCTACCAACATAAACTTGATCATCTAAATTGTAAAAGCATATGTAAAGCTGAGATCATAGTACTTTAAAACACATGCATGGTAGATATAATTCTAACAATGAAACTTTGCAATCACTTTGCATCATGAAAAGTAACACAAATAAAAGATCATGAATAATAATGCACTTGAAAGTTATACGTTTGTTTCGATCATAAAGAAAACATAACAAAGTGTTATTTCGCTTGTCCTTAAGAGTGGGGCAAAACATAAATGTCAGGACACCTTCAAAGTTCAAGTGGATGACTAAAACAAATAATTTGAGAGCAAGTAATAACACATAATGAATCAATCAATAATAATCTTTAGGACTGATGCACGTTAAACTCAGAATGGCAACTACACTCTCTTAACCGTGCATAAAGTTAGAAGATGGAGACTCAACATAAAAGTAAAAGAAATACCATTCACAGAGGAAAGCATGGATTAACTCATGTGCTAGAGCGTTTTATTTTATTAAATAGAGGTATTGAAAACATTTTTTTAGAGAGGTGTGTGCTTATGTCAACGAATGGTAACAGAGTTCTTGTCATCTTCCGTACTAAACAAGTTGAGAGCGATTCTGAATTATTTATTTTGGGCAGTTATAGCATGCACCTTATATAGTATGACACTCCTCCCCACCTTGTTTTCGCAAACTATGGCTAACCGAATGCTCGGTTGCCTGCCAACAATCTCATACCATGGAGGAGTGCCTATTGATCTGTTTAGCTTTTTGATGTTATAATGGTCTAACCAGCTCTTTGCAAAATTTATGACAAGCAGATGAAGCATTCAATTCGGGGTACTTAATTAGTATGGAAGATAACAAACCCAGCTACTACTTCCTCATGAGCTAAAACAGGGGCACAGAACATGAATAATTTTGAAAGTTTTTAAAGGTAGCACATGATAAATTTACTTGGAGTGGCAGTTAAATACCACATGTAGGTAGGTATGGTGGACACAGTTGGCAAACTTTGGTTTTTGGGGGTTATATGCACGAGTAGAGCTCATACTCAGTACATGTGGAGGCTAGCAAAATACTGGGAGCGACAAATTAAGAGAGCAATAATGGCCATAATCATGCATCGCGACAAAAACATTATTAATCAAAGCATAAATGGTATTACAAGTCAAAAACTAAATGATCATAGAGGCTATAAGTGACTGGTTTGTAGTCATAAACATGGTGTAAGTGTAACATCCCAGTGTTTGGGAGGTTATAAGGATCTAAATTTAATATATGCATTTGCAAAGCATCCATCTAAAAGTACGGGAAATTTTGGCGCGAAAGTTTAAACGAATCAAAGTGACCAAAGTTTGACTTGACATGATGAAATAGGTGTGGTTCATCTAGTCAAGAGTACATTTGGAGTGATCTTTATAACATAGCATCTCTACAAACCAAATCATCTGGTTACACAAACCATAATTGGTTGTGACCAATACAAACTCTCAGCAACCTTAACCACAAGTCTATAAGTGACTTGGGATAATCACAAGGTATATAGAACCCAAAGAGGGGTGAGTATTCATAGCACATAACTGATGATCATATTTTCACAAATGAGTAATGCATGATTGAACCATCTCATCAACAAAGATGTGATCTTCTATAAAATAACAACTCTCTAAGTTATCAACCATTCACACTACACCTTTATAAATTATCTCATAACTAAGCGTGTCTTCACAATCAAATAACAAAGGTTTAATAGAAAACAAATGATACCCACAAGTCTTAACTCAAAACCCACCAATGGGACATGATATAATAATTGTATTAATACATTTATCGAATATGTACATATCTCATCAACTATAAAAGAAGTACCTTAAATAAGAAGTAAATCTTCTTAAACCATTGTTAAACCTTGATCATTACTTATGATATTCCCAAATCTCTATATCTGCATTATGAATGACAATGTTAGTAAAGGGATGAATATAAAGTAAAATCATGACACCTGGGAGAACAAATAACAACTCTGACATAAGTCATTAAACCTCAATAACTTTCACATGCTCAATCATCTTATACAAGTGAACATATGAAATCTCAACACCTCAATGAACCATTTGATCCACTTACCATTAAGTCATCATCCCATAAGCATTTTACACCTCTACTCAAATCCAACAATTCTACAACTGAAGTATCTCTGGATACAAGTAATGATAACAACAAGTTATAACCTCTATTAGAAGAGTTGGATTGATAGCTAAGTAAAACCAATCATGTATGACACAAGTATCTATCTTTTGGGAAATAAAATAAGAAGTATATGTAAGGATAATAAAAGCATGAACTAACTTTTAATCTAGATCTTGTTACTTTTATCTAGATCATTATATGTTGTTATCTTCCAATCATCTCTAAGTCATTTTGCAAGAGAAGTATCCACAAGAACAGAGCAACTACCACAAGAAGATCTTAAGAAGGATTCTTTGGAGGATTCTAGTAGTGTTATTCCAATTTATCATAAGAGTATTTGGAACTCTTATATCCTGATATGATTTTATGAACTCCTCATGAAATAGTGTGATACTCCAATGTTAGTGTTATATAGAAGTAGTTTGGTAACAAGCCTGTACACCTTGTTAACAGATCACTTTTGTATACTCAAACAATTGAGTTCCATACACAAACAAACAGAAGGTTGAATAACCTAGTACATCTCAGTCTCTTGGCTATGAAAAGTAATTTGGGGACAAGCCTTGCAAACTTGTCAATAGATTCTTCTTATATTCTTAAGGCTAATTGATGTCATAAAACAAACTCCCATATTTAAAGGTGGAATCCAAGAGATGATATTGCTTGCAAGTGACACAAGGTGATAACAGAAGACTAGTGGCAACTAGAGAGAGGAACATCAAGCAACATAAGTCAAAAGGAGCAACACTATCTCAGGAAGAATTTATTCAGCAACGCATTAGTTAATGTTAGAAAATCCATAACCTCTATGCCTTGTCAAACTCAACAGAGATGAGGAACAAATAGTAAACCTCTTAAATGGAAACAAGTATCCAGAAATAACAACAAGGTATTGCATCCACATGTCTTCATATGTGGAGGTAGATGAAAACAAGCTAATACCTTGTTTTCCAAATCCTTTTCATAGATAAGACTAACAGATGATAACAAAAAAATAATCTACACATAAACATACAAATGATCATTTGTTTCTAAAACAAGCATGGGATAATATTCATACTTGGAACCTGGGGAAAACAAACAAATAAGCTTTCAAAGCCACTCAAGTTTTCCATTTAAATAAGGTACTAAAAACATCAACCTTTCTTACACACACCTAAGAAAGATGTCAACCAAAAATAAATAAGAGTTACAACTATGAAAATAACAAAGCCTCATAAAAAGAAAACAAGTTCTTTCAGCAATTAAAAATCATCTGGTATGACTTGGAGTGATATTTCATAATTGGTGAATTTTCCATAATAGATAATAACATTACTCAGTAGTGTTACCAAAATACTTTCTATAAGAAATTGTATCTAAAATTGTCCAATTATGATACACCACCTTGTATCCACATGATTGGAGTGTGTACTTTTATTAAACATGCCTAAGCATAATTTTAAAGCCATTAAATAAATAAAATGAAGAGAAAACAACAAAACCACTTAATCTAGCACCCTAAATAAAAATAATACTAATATTCTCCAAATTCACCAAAACAAAACATGGTGAGTTGTGAAATTTGATAAGGAGTTCAAATATATTTTTATTTAATTTTTCTGTTCACAAATGGGCCCTTAAAACAGGGTTTTCTTTTCATTTTTAAGAAAGAAGGGCTAAACTGTAAATTAATGAAACTTGTAGGGGGTTCTGTAAAAAAATGTCATCTTCAACCTTGGGCAGTAGGACACCGTGCGTGTCATCGCTGGAATTGGCGCTTGGCCACCTCCTGTTTGCCGCTCGAGGCAGGAGAAGTACAACACGTTGATACCCTTCCTCTCCTCTATCCTCTAGAACACTTTCCCCTATCAATCGTTTCCTCTGTAAGCAAAAAAATGAAACCCTAGCCGACGAAATCCTCTGCCCGTCACCGTCGTCTCCGGTCACCCTGCGAGCAACCAAGACATCCTATGGATGCGCCTGGACCTCCTCTTCCTCCTCCAGATGTCACGCAAGCCGGGAGGGCCCAAATCGCCCATCCTCCGTCTTTCTTCTCCGCGGCCGGAAAAAACCACCACCGTCGATTCGCCTTCGTGACGCCTCGCCTTGCGTCCCCGACCTCTCCATCGCGTTGCTGGTGAGCCTACGCTCCTCCCAGTGCCCTCAGATGGCCTGGTAACCCTCCGTATCAATCTGTCGCCGTGATTCATCTCTGGCCGCCGCGGAAGCTCGCCGTCGGGCAAGATCCGGCTACCATTAGGTGGTGGCTCCGCCACTATATGGTCGACTGCGTCGAGGCGCGTCGAACGTCCCTAATCTCGAGCGCCAATTCGGCCTCGAACGTCGCCGGCGTGCACAACAGAGCCGCCCTGGCCATTATTGACGTCACGGTGACATCAGCATAACGTAACCGTGCGGTCTGTCTGCCAGTTTAATTTGATTCAAAATTAAAAATAAATAGAAAAAAGAAAATGCTGACAGGGATGGCCCACCTGTCATTTCAAATTCCAGAAATTAATTAAATCTTATGAATTCAATATCTTTTAAAACACTTATAGAAAAAAATACAAATAATATATGAAAATGTTTAGAAAAATAAAATCTATTTGATTATGACATTTTCAAATGTGTTTGATAAAGTTTAAATTTGAACATTTTCGGAGTTAAATTAAATCATTAAAACTTGAGAAAAATAAAGAATAATTCAAAATTTTAGAAAAATAAAAGTTACATACCAAATTGCTCAAAATGACAAATGCAACTCATCTATGATGTTTACAAAGTAATTTGACAAAGCTTTCATGTGTGCTATATTTGCCTACTCATTTAATTCATTTAAAATTAATAAAATAATAACTTATTCAAATATTTTCAGAAACCTTCAAATGATTTATCAAATTAAAGAGAAACGGATTCTCAACTCAAATATATCAAACACAAAACATTTTGTGTAACTTATAAAGTTTTTTCTAAATATTTACTGGAATTCTATTATATTTCATTCTAACAAGAAATAGCTGCCACAGATTATTTTCCTTATTCATAAAGCCCTCATGTTTTCACACCTAATAAACCAATCATCACAAGTCAATAAAAAGTTGTGTGATGATAGAGTTAGTTATATTAAACCATCATTTTCAATTAAACTCTTTGTCATATGCTCTACACTTTTTGAATATCAAATAAAAGGTGACTGTTATCTTTTCAATAGTTGTTTTCCATATGTCATTGTCTTATTGCCTAACCAAGTAATAAACACCTCTAACTAAACATGATAACAATTGTTTGCTAAGTAAAAGTGAAACACATGTAAGTCTAAAACAAGTAATAACCACATCACCACAAGTAATGAAACCATTCACCTAAAACCTATGTGATTAAGTTATCGTATCGATCATAGCTTACACTTATAAGGTGGGGTGTTTTCCAGGGTATGTTGCGATGCATCTCATTATTATGAATGTATCATCTTGCCAATGTTTTCTGTAGTCCTTACCGGTACAACTTTGCTATCTTTCAGATGAAGGAATTGTCTACGAGACCCTTGACCCCGAAGACATTGATTATTATGGTTGTTCAATCTCAGGCAAGTTCATCACTTGCTCATATCCTTTGCGGTACTTCATAACAAACTAATTGCAAAAACTCTATCGTATTACCACCTAGTCTCAAAAGAATGCATGATCCTATTTTTATAATAATATGACTAATTGAATGACTACCCGAGTGGTAGTGTTCTGTTTGGTGGGTGGATGGAACCATGGTAAGATGAATAGGTCAAAGGAAGGTTCCATCTGCACGGGAACGTATTACCTAGGAATTAATCACAAATGCCGTCAGAACTCGGTGCACCGTAAATACCGCGTTAACCATGGGTCTTCTATGGGGGGAGTATGTCAGCTGTGATCTTTTCTCGTTCGCATGTCAACGGGCTGCCAGAGACGTACGTTGTATGTCTTGCGAGACTACATGCACATGGGTGGGATCCCTTAATTCCAACGGACTCTGCGGGTCTATGATGGTCTGCCCAGGGCGCGTAGATATCCATCGTGAGGGGTGGAATCAGGCGTTCAACCTGCTGGCAGAAATGGGTGGGAATGCGTTGTGCGGAGAAGCACGGTTTGGCTTGGACCAACAACCGGGCCCCACACCTGAGTGGGAGTGGACAGGAACTCGATCCTGGTTGTGCAACATGGTCTTGGTCGTCCATGGGTGAAGTAACGCACCTATGCAGAGTGTAGAAGGATGTGGCATGTTAGCCCCTGTTCCGGGAAGGAACTGCGAACGCTACAGGAAAGGCAACTCCATGAAGTTCTAGTCCTGTGATGGTCTGGCTGGCATAGTTTTCAGAAGTAAAAGCAATCTCTTGAAGAAAGTTTTACAAAACCTTGCATTAGCTTATGACTCTTTCGAGTCTGAAGCTGTAGTTAGTGCATCAAACTACCCTCTATATATCATGAACTTGCTGAGTAACGCTCGTTACTCATTCGTTCCCGTTTGACCCCCTGCTTAGAGTTGAAGCCTGATGGAAGTCGTCATCGCGAAGCATCGTCATCAACAACGCTGATGGAGGAGAAGCTATCAAAGTATAGGTGGATTCCATTCTTGGAGTTAGATGTTATAATCCATAGATTAGGGCTGGCATCAGCCGTAGTAGATTTAGTTCTGAGCTTGAGTTCTTTCCCAGCTTGGATCTTCGAATTGCTTCTTCTGATGTTTCATTTGTATGAGATTTTCTTTGATTCTTCAAAGAGATTCTCGAGATTTAGTAATGAAGTTTGTATCCTATAGTTTTGCCTGGACCTGTTGTTTTTCTGTTGTACTACTCTGAGGGATGTAATATTCACAGGTAAGTCCTTCTGTGAGTATTATGTCATCGACTTGCGCACTACACATGCAGTGGTGTGCTGGGTCACCACAGATGGTATCAGAGCGAAGCGACCTTAGGTTTAAACCTTTTAGGAGATCTGTAGGTTGGTAAAGACTATAGGAAGCCATCTTATCTAAACCACATTTCCTACAACTATGATGATCATTCACTTGAGAATGATATGATCATATTTGTATAGAATATTCTTACTCAACTTGAGTAAATATACTTATCTATTTTCTTAATACCTAGGTATGAATAGTTAGAAGTTTAGTAAGTATTATTTCCATTAAGAAAAAGAATTCTGACATAGTTAGAGATGATTAAGTCAAAGTAATGATTACCCCATTCTATGAATGTATATGATGGAGTAGAACATGGTATTGAGTTAGTCTAGGAGTCATCAATACTGGATGTCAGAGAATCATTAAGAGTTATTAAACCCATGATAACTATGGGATATGAATCATATCCTTAGTTATCAAGTCTAGAGGTGAATCATTATAGTATAGAATAGAACTAGGAGAAGGCATAAGCATGGGTGGAAGTTACATTACTACTCATACGATGTGACCAACACCATGAAGGATCAACAGATACCATGAGAAGCTTATCATAATCAAGATGAAGTAATTCAATTACATAATACTTAGTTCTATATGGAACCAAGTTAGACAACAACTACTATAGGATCATTTTGTATTGCTTTATTACATTTCACTAAGGCATGCAATTGGAGTAATTACCTGGGCAAAGAGTGGTTGTATAGACTAGGATTACAAGGTACTATATACCTACTTGTAGTGTATAGCATTTAAGAGCCTTGGTACTTGAGATGTTTTACTCTAAGTACTTTTATTTCACAGGATTTTGATGCATGAGTGATAAATGCATTTGGGATTTATTGGATCTTCTTTGGATCTTTGATTGACTAGATCCGTACATGAAGATTGAACTTGATGTGCAAATGAATGTGCAAAAACACTGAGTTCTATCTTGATGTTACTGGTCTAGAGGGTATAGGATCAGAATGAGGGCGGTCTAAGTAATCAGCAGATTGATACAACCACAAAAGTTCTGGAAAACCAAGAAGTCAAGAAGGTAGAAGTCGATGAAGCCACTGATGGGAATGGATTACATTCACATCTTGTTTGGAGTTGGTGAGATACTTCATCAACACATGGTGAGCTACCACAAGTGATGCCAAGAAAATCACATAAGTAGCTATATTCGAGAAGGAAATAGGTAGAAGTTGAGAAATCTGATCATAGAGTCACCCTGTAGAAGTTGAAACCCAAAGATATTGAAGAACCGTAGGAAGTAACCAGTGGAAAAGTTTATAGACACCTATAGGTTAAAACTCGAGGAAACTCGAAGATATTTTCACTAAAAATTGAGTCTTAGTCAATGTACACTACGTTGTACTAGTTTCTTTGAGCAGTATTTTCCTTGAGACCACTAGATTGAACCTAATTGGAATCTTAACCATAGACAATATCCAGTGTACTGGAAGAATCCTATTGGTTATTCATCATTTGGTGGATATACCAAATGTTCTTCAGAAAGTTGTGGGAGGCAGGAAACCATACCTATTCACCGGAGAACAAAACTTGGTATCCACTATTGTCGTGGTGGCGTCACGGCAGATGCCATAGGATGGCTAAAGTTATGGGGACGATGGACGCTGGAGGCGCTCGGGGAGGGATCACGCAGCGAGTAGCCGCGTGAGTGTGAAGCTAGCACTGCAAACAACAAGATCTACCCAGGTTCAGGGCCCTCGTGTGGAGGTAAAACCCCTACTCCTGCCTTTCTCTCTTTATATTCGAGCCTCACCGAGTAGCCACAGTACAAATGTTTCTCTCTACCGAGTAGCCACTCTTCCCTCTACGCTACTGTAGTCCTTAGTCGTGTCGTCCCTCGCGCAGGAGTAGGCAGGGCACCTTATATACTGGTGCCCAGCCGGATACAGCCAAGGTGTCGACATTATGTGCACACTGTGTTCTTCCGGGTTCCCGCTGACACCTTTACACCTTTTGGCTTCCTGGATTGTCTTCATGTGCAAAGTCGTTCCGCAGAACCGAGGAGCTGATCTGTTATCACTGCCACGAACACAGAGTAGGTCCCCCTATCCTGCGACGCCCTGCTGACACACTGTCACGGTCAGGCACGCGCTCCTCAGATGAACAGTGCCGTGAACAGTGCCAAAGTACGGACCCGGGATACGCGGGATCCTGTGTCAGAACGGCTCCTTTGACTTCTGGCCTGAGTAGGAGACCGCCATTTCTACCTGGACCACTTCCTCTACCTGGAGGAGAATAACTTCCCTGATTCTTCCTCCTGGCCTTCAGTGTGTACGGCCGAATAGCGGACGACCAGGTAGCGAGTACCGGGTAGCCGCTACTCTGCCAAGTGTCTCTTCTGATCTTGCCCTTTAGCACTTGCATTTACCCTACTCGGGGGTATCCCCCCGACATTAGTCCCCGAAGCTGGTAGAGTCCTGCGAACTTGTTCACTAGGCCCTGCCAGCTTAAAAACCAATCTTGCCTTTGAGCCCTAGGTTGCTGAGTAGAACCTCCGAGTAGCTCTTTACTCTGTCTCAAGTTTCTTCTTTTCCGAATAGGGCTGCTTCTCTTCCCTGTCACCGAGTAAAATGACTTGGCGAATTTTCCAAACAGAATCTCTGCGTGGCAGAGCAAAATCTGGCTTTTGGCAGCGCAACTGGGCACGTGTCGCGTTCCCGTACCCCCGACGCCTCGGTGCCCGGGATCTGACAGGCCACGCGCCCAGTTTTCACGGCTAGGGCCCACTAGCCCGTCATGTCCCATCAAGCGCAGTTATTATCCACGATCGTGTCGTGGGATCAATTGTGGCGGTTACGCGCGCGTTCTGCGCTGTGTGCGTTTCTAACCGGCCCACACACCTCACGCCGCACGATTTCCGGGCATAACTGATCCCACTAATTCCAATCGTAACGGCAACCCGAGGGGAGGTATAAATACCCCCTCGGTAACTCCCTTCTCTTCTTCCTGCTCTCACTTTCCCTTCGCCTCTACGTTTCTCCGCCGCCGTCGAGCTCTTCGCCGCCGTGCCCCCCGCAGCGCCGAAAGGCTAACCTTTTCCGCCAAGTTCCACCAAACCACCACCAAATCTCCTCCCCTGCTCGATGGCTCGTGACGACGGCGCCCACGCCGGGTGGTCTAGATCCACCGTCACTGCGGAGGAGTGCCAGTGGCTGGTGAACACGCGGCGAGTTCCCGCCGGCGTCCGCTGCCGGCCGCCCGCTGGCGAGCTCGTCCCCGCTCCGGAGGCGGACGAGCACGTGGTCTTCCTCGCGCACTTCGCGCGGGGATTCGGGCTTCCGGCATCGGACTTCTTCCGCGGCTTCCTTGACCACTTCGGGATCCTGCCGCACCACCTGCCTCCGAATGCGGTGGTGATGCTCGCATACCACGCCGTGGTGTGCGAGGCATTTCTGGGCGTGCGCCCCACGCCGATGACCTGGGCGCGCTTCTTCTTCTTCCGGAAGCAGAGCAAGGCCAAGCCGGGTAGCGCGGAGAGCAGCCGCGGCGTGACCGAGACCGGCAGCGCCATCATGGTGCAGCACAGCGGGACCAATCACCCGCGCATCAAGGGTCTTGATTCCGTGCGCAAGTGGCAGAGGACGTTCTTCTATGTGAAGAACATCCCCATCAAGAAGGACGAGCCCGTGGTCGACCAGATCAACCTTCCCCGGTGGACCAATTCGCCTCCCACCGGACAGAATTGGGGATTCAAGCCCCCGCTAGACGGTGACATCAAGCAGATCAACGCGCGCCTCGCCAAGCTGAAGGAGAGCGGGCTCAAGGACGACGACCCCATCTCCTGCTGGATCTCCAGGCGGGTGCTCCCGCTGCAACGCCGCGTACACCTCATGTGCTACATGGGCGGCAACCGAGACTGCACCCGGACGACTACATTCGAGCTCAGCAACGCTGATGTGGCCGTCTGGGCGCGCTCCATCATGAGCACCGGCTTTAGGGACAACTGGCAGTACGGCTTCGTGCCGTACAGCCGCACGAAGCCGATCAAGCGGGTTAGTACTCTTCTCCCTGTTCCCTGCATACAGATTCCGAGTAGGTAGCTTTCTTGGCTTGGGGTGCTTAGTACCCGCATTCGGTGCCGAGTAGGACACTTAGTCGTATTGCTTAGGCTTCATGTGCTTTATGTTTGCACGCCGCGCCGAGTAGGACACTTAGCAGTATTGCTTAGGCTTCATGTGCTTTATGTTTGCACGCCGCGCCGAGTAGGACACTTAGCAGTATTGCTTAGGCTTCATGTGCTTTATGTTTGCACGCCGCGCCGAGTAGGACACTTGGCAGTATTATGCTTTCTGTTAGCATCCCGCTCCGGGTAGGATCTCTTATGCTGCTCATTGATTCATGTTTCCTGCTTATATCTCCAGCGCCTTTCTCGCCAACTCGCTGAGAGTGAGGAGCGCTTCGAGGCCAATTGGCACGCAGACCGGACAGAGGACGACGAGGTCTCCTACGACACCGCGGACAAACTCAATATCCCTCATGCCGCCCAGACGGATAAGCATCATGTCGACGCGTCCGTTCGGGATTGGTCCGAAGACGACGACGAAGGTGATTGAGTTCACCTTTACGGTCGCGGGTAGCACAACCCAATTTCCTCCTGTTTCCTAACTGTTTTCTTCTTCTCAACTTTACAGACGATGCTGATGCTGATGCTGGTGCTGAAGAGGAGGGCGAGGACGAGGACGAGGAGGCCCTTGACGCCGATCCGCTTGCGGTTGCTGCTCCCGCTACTCGCAAGAGGGCGGGTAGCGGTGCTCAAGAGCCCCCCAGCAAGAAGCCCAAGCAAGCCGTGAAGAAAGTCAAGCAGGGAGACGGCTACCCCCTTCTCGTGCAGGGTAAGTAACTTTCTTCTGGGTTGCAATTTTCTTTTGCTGCTTTCTCGGAACTCCTTATTCTGCTACTGCTTCTCGATTTCTTCTGTTTCCCACACTCTTCTTATAAACTTCCTTCTTATTTTCAGCGCTCCCTTGGATGCTAATTGATGGAGGGATGATAACCCGGTAGCCCAATGCCAAGGTGTAACTCGGCCCAAAGGACGCTGCACAAAGACCCGGCTAAGGATAAAGGAGCTTCTAGAAGGCCCAAGATTGTAGGCCTGGTAACCCGGATTGTGGGTTCCGGTAAGGAAGTTTAGGGTTTTGTAAGCAGTGTTCGGGTAGGACTCAGGGTACGCCTTGGAGAACAGGCCAGGGATCCGGATGCTTTATAAGCCGGCCCCTAGGTTAGGTTTAGGGACCCAAGAGTTAGAACAAGATTGCTAGGTATCGAGTATCTAGTGTAATACGAGAGTTGAGATTAATATATCGAGATCGGAGACTCGGCGACTTGCTTGCCGGCTGCCGGATTGCATATCATCATGTTTTCCTCTGAGCTAAACCCTCTCCCAAACACCAGCGTCGTCTTGCCCCAAGATAAGTTACCCCCGGTAACGTCTGCCGTGATTATCCCACGACAGTTGGCGCCCACCGTGGGGCTTGCGTCCAAAGGTGTTTACATCATGGGAGAAGCTCGGAAGAACATGGAGAATCTTGTCATCGGCGAGATCTACACCGACCGCGAAGGAGAGAAGATGGTGGACGATTCCGGCTGGGGGCCAGAGTCGGATCACCTCGAATCCGGATCTATCGTGACAATCGGCCGGATCAACGTCTTCATCGGTATGGTACGTACTTACGATTCAAGAGGACAATATCATGTGCATGCTACAAGAACTTCTAACAGGGATAAAAAGATACTGAAGCAAGCGGTAAACTCGGTTTCCTCGGCTGTTCCGAGATACCTGAGGTGGTCGGAGCAGGACGTAACATGGAGCAGAAAAGACCACCCGGAAAGAATAGAACACCCGGGAGTCTTAGCGTTAGTAGTTGCACCGCAAGTTAATGGTTATGAGTTGAAGAAGGTCCTAATGGACGGTGGAAGTAGCATCAATATCCTATATTGGGAAACCTTTTTACGCATGGGTCTCAAGGAGTCTCAGCTACAGAAAAGCTCAACAAGTTTTCATGGGACAGTGCCGGGTCACTCAGCGTGCCCCGAGGGAAAAATCGCATTGGAGGTAGCTTTCGGAGAATCAAAGGAAAATTATCGAGTTGAGTGGCTCACTTTCGAGGTGGTCAAGTTGCGCAGTCCTTATCACGCGCTGTTCGGAAGGCCGGCTTATGCTAAATTCATGGCTAGGCCGTGTTATGTGTACTTACAGCTAAAAATCCCGGGTCCTAAGCGGACCATCACCATACATGGAAGCCGGGATATAGCGGCTGAGTGCGATGAAGGAGATTCAGTAATGGTTGAGCAGGCTTGCAGAAAGGAAGAACTCAAGTATTACCGGTCTCAAGTAGACCCGGATGACAGAACAGCATTGAAAAGGCCGAATGCCGAAGATGAGAGAGCAAAATTCAAAGCAGCGCAGGACACCAAGATGATAGCTTTTGTTGAAGGTGATCCCTCTAAGCAGTTTGCTATAGGGTCTAACTTGGACAGCGAGCAGGAGAAGGCACTTGTGGAGTTTATCCGTTCAAATGCGGATGTGTTTGCCTGGACGCCCAGCGACATGCCGGGTATTCCCACAGAATTGGCAGAGCACAGTTTGCACGTAGATCCCAAGTCCAGGCCTATGAAGCAGGGCTTGAGGAAGATGAATGAGGAAAGAAGGAAATCAATAGGAGAAGAAATTGCTCGTTTGCTAACAGCTGGCTTTATTATGGAAGTATTTCACCCGGACTGGTTAGCAAATCCGGTTCTCGTAATGAAAAAGACCAATGAGTGGAGGATGTGCATTGATTACACGAGTCTTAACAAGCATTGCCCAAAGGATCCGTTCGCGCTACCGAGGATAGATCAGATCATAGACGCAGTGGCTGGAAGTGACCTATTATGCTTTCTAGACGCATATTCCGGGTATCATCAGATCAAACTCAAGAGGGAAGATTGGGAGAAAACATCATTTATAACCCCTTTTGGGGCCTTCTGTTACAAAACCATGACATTTGGGTTAAAGAACGCTGGCGCAACTTATCAACGGTGTATCCAGAAGTGCTTCGAGGACCAAATCGGACGCAACGTCCATGCTTATGTGGATGATGTGGTTATCAAAACCAGGAAGGCGGAGACATTTATCGATGATGTAAAGGAAACGTTCAAGAACTTGAGGAGGTATCATATGAAGCTTAATCCGACAAAGTGCGTGTTCGGAGTTCCAGCTGGGAAATTACTCGGCTTTATCGTTTCCGAGAGAGGAATTGAGGCAAACCCGGATAAAATCAAAGCTATCCAAATTCTGAAAAAGCCGGAAAATTTGAAGCATGTCCAAAAGCTCATGGGCTGTGTAGCAGCCTTGAGCCGATTTATATCCAGACTCGGAGAAAAAGCAATACCTTTGTACCGGCTCTTGAAGAAGTCCGATAAATTCGTGTGGGATCAGGAGGCGGATGAAGCGTTCGAGGCACTAAAGAAGCAATTATCTGAAGCACCAGTCCTAGCGGCCCCGGGTCCTAAAGAGCCCATGTTGCTATATGTAGCAGCTGGCCCCCGAGCCGTTAGCGCGGTAGTTGTGGTGGAACGTAAAGAGGATGGGAAAGGTTACCCGGTTCAGAGACCGGTCTATTACGTCAGCGAGGTATTATCAGAGGCAAAGCAGCGCTATCCGCATTGGCAAAAGCTGGTTTTCGGGGTCTTTATGGCCAGCCGGAAACTGAAGACGTATTTCCAGGAACACCCCATAACAGTGGTTAGTTCGATACCGATGTCGGATATCATCAGAAACTCGGATGCAACAGGAAGAATAGCCAAATGGGCGATAGAGATGGGGGATTATCACATCAACTACGAGCCCAGGTCAGCAATCAAATCTCAGGCTCTGGTCGATTTCGTTAACGATTGGACGCACACAGGCATGCCCACCATGGCCCCAAACTCTGAATCTTGGATCATGCACTTTGATGGATCCAAGCAATACGAGGGATTAGGAGCTGGAGTGGTGCTAACATCACCCAAAGGAGACAAATTGAGTTACGTGCTACAGATTCACTTTGATTGTTCCAACAACGTGGCCGAGTATGAGGCCCTATTGCATGGCTTAAAGGTAGCCAAGGAGATGAATATTAAGAGGATACGATGCTTCGGAGATTCAGACCTTGTGGTACAGCAGGTCTCAGGAACATGGGATAGAAAAGATGCAACTATGGCAGCATACCGCAGAGAAGTTGATAGAGTTGCCGGATGTTTCTCCGGGTACGAGGTGGAGCACATAGACAGAAGAAAAAATGAGGCAGCAGATGCACTCGCCAGACTCGGCTCGCGCAGAGAGCCGGTTCCACCTAATGTTTTCCTGGACGAACTATGGCGACCGTCAGTTAAAACCGAGTCTGGGGAAGAACTGGCAAATCAAGACCCGGATTTGGAGCTCGTAGCCACAGTACGTGCTATTCCCGAGTGGACAGAGCCGTTCTTGGCTTACCTATCACGGGGCGAGTTACCACAGCAGGAAGTATTAGCAAGACAAATTCTGAGGCGAGCAAAAGGATATTCTATCATCAATGGAGAGTTATACAAGAGAAGCGCAGCAGGAGTCTTTTTGCGCTGCGTAGCACCAGAAGAAGGCCGACAGATCCTCAAGGAAATCCATGAAGGTGATTGTGGGCACCATGCATCCACAAGATCTCTTGTGGCCAAAGCTTATCGACATGGTTTTTTCTGGCTCACGGCCCTAGCAGACGCGGAGCGCTTGGTGGCAAGGTGTGACGGATGTCAAAGGTACGCTCGCCAAACCCATGTGCCGGCTATGGAACTACGGACTATCCCGTTAACTTGGTCGTTTGCTGTTTGGGGTATGGACATGGTTGGCCCCTTTCACATGTCACCTTGCAAAAAGACGCACCTCTTGGTGGCCATTGACAAGTTTACCAAGTGGGTTGAGGTTATGCCAGTTACCAACTGTGAAGCAATTACAGCAGTCAAGTTCCTGAAAAGGATTATCTATCGGTTCGGGTATCCCCATAGCATAATTACCGACAATGGAACCAATATGTCCCTTGGTGAGATGGAGAAATTTTGTGGTAACAATGGAATCCGGCTTGACGTAGCTTCAGTGGCCCATCCACAGGCTAATGGACAAGTGGAGAGGGCAAATCAAGAATTGCTTCGTGGATTAAAGCCACGATTGCGAGTTCCGTGTATCAAAGCTGCTGGTGCATGGGTTGAAGAATTACCTGCAGTGGTTTGGGGTATCAACACAACACCTAACAGATCCACTTAGATGACACCGTTTTTCATGGTTTATGGTGCAGAGGCGGTGTTGCCGAGTGATATCATCCATGACTCGCCGAGAGTCTCGGCCTACGTCGAGGTAGAGAACGAGAAGACCCGGCAGGACGCCGTAGATATGTTAGAAGAGCAAAGGGAACAAGCACTGGAAAGATCAGCCATATATCAGCAAGATTTACGGAGGTATCATAGCCGACGCGTGAAAACCCGGGTCTTTCAGGAAGGAGACCTGGTTCTACGCCTGGTACAGTCAAACGAAGGAAAACACAAGTTATCACCTCCATGGGAAGGACCATTTATCATAAGTCGGAATCTGCACAACGGATCATATTACTTGATAGACGCAAGGGAAGAGTCGGCTACAGTTAATGACACCGACTTCATCTATGCAAGAAAGAGACAGACCATGGAACATGGCCCAGCTACGTCCCTACTATACTTAGTATAGATTATATTGGCAAGTGGAATTGCACGATGTAACAGGCAGCAGGTTTCAGACGCACTCTTTTCCTGTCTAGGGTACCCTTGGGGACTGGATGGGTTTTTAATGAGGCGGCTTGCTGACCTAACTTTCTCATATCAAATAAAGAGGTGGTTATTCGTATGTTCTTCACTCTTGGTATGTTGCATATATTTAGGTCTTGGGGGCTGATTGCTCAGATAGCACAGTTACAAACTCAATGACCCGGCCTTGATGCCTATGAGTTATAAGGGCCAATTACTCGCAAACGAGTACGGCTGCAATCTTATAACCGGACAAAGGAGCCAAATTTTCTTGACTTTTCTTACTTAAGCTCGATGTGACTCGCACTAAAGTGGCATGATTTGCTCGCTTACGATTACAATCAGCTATGAAGCCCAATGGGACTTGCCTGACCCTGTTTTCGTATAGACGTAACAACATGATATCCACGCGAAAGCCGGCTTATAGTACAAGATAGTCAAAAGGGTCATCCAAACCACAAGTTATGCAGAGTACAGGGCTAACAGCCGGAAACTCAACGTTTATCAAGCATAACTTCAATACCTATGTGAAACGGCTCTGGGTTGGGGCTTAGCAGCAAACAACTTGTTCTCTTGGAAAGACCACAAATCCCAGACTCGGAATTTCGGGCCTTGGGGACTGAGGATTTTGAAAAAGAAAAAGTTGCTCAGTTGCTAAAACTCAAAAAACCCAAACATCCGAGTCTGGGGGACTTGGGGACTCAGAGAAAAGTCCGCTTGTCAAAACCCATGTGTCGTGGTGGTGTCACGGCAGATGCCATGGGATGGCTAAAGATGTGGGGACGATGGACGCTGGAGGTGTCCGGGGAGGGATCACGCGACGAGTAGCCGCGTGAGGCAAAATCCACACAACACAAACAACACGATGTACCCAGGTTCAGGGCCCTCGTGAGGAGGTAAAACCCCTACCCCGCACTGCCTTTCTCTCTCGCGCCGCCGCGGACTCAATCCACCAACCAACTCCCCTCGAAATCTTCCACTCCTTCCACCCGCATCCATGGCCAAATCTGGCTGGGCCGGCTCCTCGGTCACAGCGGAAGATTGCGCCTGGCTCGTCAATACGACGCGCTCTCCCTCCCGCGGGGACGGCACGATTTCACCGTCCGGCGCCCGGCACTCCACGCCGGGAGGGACTCGCCTGGTATTGACGAGCCAGGCGCAATCTTCCGCTGTGACCGAGGAGCCGGCCCAGCCAGATTTGGCCATGGATGCGGGTGGAAGGAGTGGAAGATTTCGAGGGGAGTTGGTTGGTGGATTGAGTCCGCGGCGGCGCGAGAGCTTGCGCGGCGGCGGAGAGCACGGTGGCGGAGAAGAGCAGGAGACGGAGAAGGAATAGTGCGAGGGAAGGGGAAAAGGAAGTTACCGGCGGGGGTATTTATATCCCCTCCGCGAGTTTACCGTTACCGTCGTGGAAGTGGGATTGATTGCGGCGTGTGGTGGGTCCTGTGGCCGGCTAGAAACGCACACAAGTGCCGGTTGCGCGCGTAATGGCCACAGTTGATCCCACCACCGAATCGTGGCCTATAACTGCACTTGATGGGACATGACGGCCGGTGGGCCCATTGCGTGAAAACTGGACGCGTGGCAGGTCGTGTCCTGGGCAACGAAACGACAAGGTCGTGGATGCTTGACACGTGTGCAGTTGCTGCGCGAAGGGCTGGATTGTGCTCTGTGCTGCAGAGGCTCAATCTGAGAGATTTCTCTAAGTCTTTTTACTCGGTTACAGAGTAGAAAGCAAATGCTACTCGGAAGAGAGGAAACTCAAGGTACTTTCCAGATAGCTACTCGGAGGACCTACTCGGCATCTTGAGGTTCAAGGGCTGAGATGCAAAGGCTGGTTTTAAGCTGGCAGAGCCTAGTGAACAAGTTCGCAAGACTCAACCAGCTTCGGGGACTGCTGTCGGGGGGTTACCCCCGAGTAGGGTAAAGACAGGTGGTAAAGGCAGCTTACAGAAGAGAGGTTTTGTCGAGTAGCCGACTACCTGGTACTCGGTACCCGGTCGACTGCTACTCGGTCTCACCTCAAGATGACCAGAAGGAGATATCAATCAAGTTCTATCCTTTCGAGTAGAAGGGTTGGCCCGAGTACAATTGGCGGGAACAATTGGCGGGAACCTACTCGGGCCAGAAAGTCAAAGGAGCCGTTCTGACACAGGATCCCGCGTATCCTGGGTCCGTACTTGGCAGCATTCGAACTACTGTTCACCTGGGACCGGCCTGCCTGACAGTGACAGCATGGGAGCAGGCGGTGACAGGATAAGGGGGCCTACTCTGTGCCTAGGTACAGTGATACCAGTCTGTCCCCTAGTTTTGCCCAATGACTTTACAGAAGCAGCCAAGGTTAGGAACCAAAGCTGTCAGCGGGTACTCGGAGAAAGGACGATGTGCACACTATGTCGACACTTGTCTAGATTTGGACGTATCCGGCTGGGCACCGTGTATATAAGGTGCCCCGCCGCCTCCTGCGCGAGGCACGCTAACAGTTGCTCACTGGAAACCCTAGAAACCCTAAGTTCTAGACCTAGCTCTACTCGGAGAAGAGAGAGAGGCTACTCGGTAGCGATATCATTTGTACTGTGGCTACTCGGAGAGACATCGTAATACATAGAGAAAGGCAGGAGTAGGGGTTTTACCTCCTCACGAGGGCCCTGAACCTGGGTACATCGTGTTGTTTGTGTTGTGTGGATTTTGCCTCACGCGGCTACTCGTCGCGTGATCCCTCCCCGGACACCTCCAGCGTCCATCGTCCCCACATCTTTAGCCATCCCATGGCATCTGCCGTGACACCACCACGACACGTTTGTTTCAAGTATAGAGAAAACATGGCAAAGTGATATTTCGCTAGTCCTTAAGAGTCGGGCAAAACATAAATGCCAGGACACCTTCAAAGTTCATAAGTAAGACTACAACAAATAATTAGAGAACAAGCAATACCACATCATGAATCAATTAATAATGTTTCTGGGACAAACGCACATAAAACTCAGAATGGCAACTATGCTCTCTCAACTGTGCATAAAGTTAGAAGACGGAGACTCGACATAAAAGTAAAAGAAAGGCCCTTCGCAGAGGGAAGCAGGGATCAACTCATGTGCTAGAACTTTTATTTTATTAAACCGAGGTATAAAAAGCTTGACACTCCTCCCATCCATCTTACACCAACCATGGCTAACCGAATCCTCGGGTTCCTGCCAACAATCACATAACGTGGAGGAGTGTCTATTTTTTAGAGAGGTGTATGCTTATGTCAACGAATGGTAAACAGAAAATACAGTACGTCACAAGCCAACTAGACTTCACAAGAGAGGCTCCCATAGAAGGACACATCTGGGTAGATTGGTAGAAGGTCATCCCTCTTTCTCTTTTGTTTACACAATTATGATTTGAATGATAAATCAGGGGCAAAAATAGTTAAGAGAATTTGTTATTATTAATTTGGGGCTGGGCACCCCTCTGCCAGCTCTTTTATCATTGGATAAGTGGATGAAGCCACTAGTCCAGGGTGTGAAAGTCCAATCAACAAGTGAGATAAAGATTCTCTATTTACGTCCTCATGAGCTAAAACAGGAGCACAAAACAGGAGTAATTTTGAAAGTTTTAAAGGTAACACATCAGAAATTTACTTTGGAGTGGCGGTTAAATACGACATGTAGGTAGGTATGGTGGACACATTGGGCATAATTTTGTTTTTGGGAGTTGGATGCCCGAGTAGAGCTCATACTCAGTACAGGTGGAGGCTTGCAAAAGACTGGGAGCGACAAATCAAGAGAGCATAATAGCCATAATCATGCATAGCGACAAAACATCACTAATCAAAGCATAAGTGGTACCACAAGTTCAAAAACTAAATGATCATGGAGGCTATAAGTTACTGGTTCATAGTCATAAACATGGTGTGAGCATGCGCCAAGTCAACCAAATAAAACATTCAAAGGAGAACACCACAAATTTATGCTTCTATATTACAAGAACAACTCATGATTCTTTCAATGACACATTAAACACTCTCAGCTATTTGTGGATAATCATGATACTAAATAACCACAAGGCTTTAGAATTAAAATAACATCAAGCATGAAGTGAAAAAGTCTAGCCACAGTCTATACAAGCTTCTATTTGCACTGTTATAAATTCTACCACAAGCAGCAGCTTCTTTTCCCAACAAGCACCATACAAAACATGCTTTAACAAAAACTCTCTAATGCCTAAAGCAAGAAAACATGAGAGTAATCACATAAAACTACTAAAACTAACAGCTCTGAACAAGAGATGCAATGAAAACAAGAGCTAAAAGGAATTTTGCACCAGCTAGAAGAAAAACTAAGAATACTAGCATAGCAAGTATTCATACGAAAAAGCAGAGCATGTCTATCTCTCAAAAAAGGAATGCTAGGGTCCAAATATATTATTGCAGCAAGGAAAACAAAATAAAAGAAAGGAAAACAAAAGAAAACAACAGAAAACGAAAGAAAACAAAAGAAAAAGAAACAGACGCTCCAAGTAAACTTCATTTGATGTGACCGAATAAAATATAGTTTCACTAGATGATTGAGTATTATAAAAATATGCTTGGATGAACCACGGGGATATCCCCAAGCTTTGACCTTGCACTCTTCTTGATCACATATATCACCCTCTTCTCTTGACCCTTTAAAACTTCCTTCACACCACACTCAAAGAGTAATTCGCATTAGAGGGTTAGTGCAACAATAAAAAATCCATGGGTTCTGCAAGGGCACAAGTTCTACTGATACTTTTAAACATTATATACAGCCACTGATGTTTCGTGAAGCAACGAAATCCACTTGACATCGCAAAAGAGCAAATGCAAGAAAAATGGCAGAATCTGTCAAAACCAGAACAGTTTGTAAAGACGAATTTTTTCGGGGTACTTATGTTGCTTAGATCGAAAAACTTAAAGAACGAAATAGTTGCGGAATTATCGTAGGAATAAGCACAAGAAACTTCACGTTATTCTGATTTTTCTGTGAATTATACGATCTTTTACGGTGGACAACAGAAGTCTGTTTCCTTCGCAGAAATCCAAAAACCAACTCCAACTCTCGTCAGAAACTTTACTTGGCACAACTAAAACATGAAAATAAAGATACAACGGAGTTTCTGCAGAAGTATACAACCTCTTGACTCAAAGAAAACAGAGAAAAACAAAGCAAAAATAAAACCATGGGTTATCTCCCAAGAAGTGATTTTCTTTAACGCCTTTTAGCTAGGCCCAGAAAAGTGGAATCAGGTAGATGCTCACATAAGAGATATGAATTGAAGCAAAATAGAGAATCAAGAAGCAAGTATACATTTTTTTTAAGTCTAACCCATTTCCTATGCATAGGAATATTGTAAATAAATAAATTAAAGAAGCTCAAACTAGAAATCATGGGAAGGTAGAACAAAATCAACTTCAAAACTTTCAACAAAAAGAGAGGTATTTTAGTAACATGAAAATTCCTACAACAATACTTTCCTCTCTCATAATAATTTTTAGTAGCATCATGAACAAACTGAACAACATACTTATCACATAAAGCATGTTTGTCATGGTCTAAAAGCACACAATTCATATCAAGCTCCAAAACAGTGGGATCAAAATTTAAAATCAGCTCCTCTTTCTTCCCACTTTTAGCAATATCAAAACGAGACGATTGATCACTCATAAAAGTATAGGACACATTATATCAATCCTATTTTCAGTAGCATTATGATTTATAACATCAAGTAACATAGGACCATCATCTAGAGCATTATCATAAGATTTATTAAAGTAGCAAGGATTATCATAAATAACAGTAGCAATATCATTCTCACAAGTTTCACTCATAGTAGTATCAAGGTCACAAGTATAGGAAGTATCAATTTCATCAAATAATGTATGAGCTAAAGAGTTACTATAATTGGAAGGTAGACATGGGTAGCTCCATTCTTCCTCCTCTTGATCATCACTCCCCTCCTCTTTTTCATCCAGTGAGCTTCCAGATTCAGCAGATTCTTCTTCCATAGGTTCCTGCAAGGCATTAGTCTCTTCCTTAGGTTGATACCATTTATTAAGTTATTCCATTATGTAGTAATTACAATAATTGTAATTATCAAAGCAATATTCAAGTATAGCATAAATCTCGTATTTATAAGATGCATCATCAATACTTTCAAGTAAATAGGCAATTTCGAATGCACCCTTCCAAGCAATAAATTCTTCAATTTGTTCCACATCATATAATTCATAATTTCCCTTAACATAAGAAGATATGGTAACATCATCATTATACTCACATTGAAAAGGGAGGTGTTCATACCTCCTAACTCAACAAGATTTATCAAAGCAATAAGTAACGTTATAAGTAGAGCACAAGTTTTTAGCAATGGTATATAATTTATTCATTTGTTTCCCTTTTTGTGACAAGAGATGTTCCTTGTAATATTTTTGTTGATCTTCCGTGAACCCATCTTGCCAATAAGATCAAGTTTCAAAGACATAAAACATTGATAGAAAGCATGATAAAGCAAAATAACAACTAGAACAAGTACTTTTTTTTGGTGTTTTTGATAAAGAGAAGCAAACAAGACAAAATAAAAAAACTAATCAAAACAAAAACAAAAAAAAGAGATTGGAAGTGAGAGACTTCCCTTGCAAAAATTCTCTTCCTCCCCTGCAACGGCGCTAGGAAAGCTTGATGGAGTGTGGACACACGCTACTTAGGAGACCCCAAGCGCAAGGTGTGAAGAGTGCAGCAGAAAGTTTTCCCTCAGAAAAGAAACCAAGGTTGAATCGACCAGTAGGAGGACAAGAAATCTCTGAAGGTTGATGCAGCTGAGGGGGCAGTGCGCACTATCGATTTAGCAGCAACGTGGAACCTACACAACACAATCAAATCACTTCGCCCCAACGAAGCAGTGAGGTTATCAATCTCACCGATTTTGCTGAACACAAAGAGGTTAAACGTATGGTGTGGAAAACAGTAGGAAAACAGTAGGAAAGAAGTAGCAGCAGTATGAAAGCAGTGTGAAAGCAGTATGTGTATTATCAGTATGAAAGAAAATGGACTGGGGTCCACATTTCACTAGTGGTGTCTCTCCGTGAAAGATAAATAACATGTGTGGTGAACAAATTACAGCTTGGCAATTGACAGAAATGAAGGCTGCACCATAGTGCATATGCAAGACATAAAGATTACTATGTGATTCATGCGGGCATTACAACAAAATACATATACCGTCATCCAACTGCATCTATGTATAATAATCCACCCTCCGAATATCATCAATTTCTTCAAGTTCAATGTAAGTTTCCTCAAGATCATCACTAGGACTATCTCTAGACTCAGGTGAATTAACAGGTGTACCAGTATTTTCTTCAGGAATTTCAGTTTTTTCAATTTGTTTAGACCTACCGATTGTAGCATCTAGGAAAGGACCTAGTGAACCATTATCATCAAGCATAGTAGAGGCATCATCAAAAGTATCAGAAGCATTTTTAGACTCAGCACAAGTAGCAGTGTGTGTAGCATGTGTATGTGGTGGTGTAAGAAGTTTACTCATTACAGATGGTGAATCAAAAGCAACAAAGGTGTTCAGAGTTGTACCTCTCCTTGTAGTGGATGGTAATATAGGAACTTTCCCATCACGATTTTTACCCATTATCAAAAGCTTGCAACAAACAATATCACATTCAAGTGAGCAAATAAATAAAGCTATGCTCCCCGGCAATGGCGCCATAAAATAGTCTTGATGACGCACAAGTACACGGGATCGCAAAACTCTTCGAGGGAAGTAAAAGGCAAATTTATCGATTCGACACAAGGGAGGCAAAGAATATTTATAAGCCTTAACAGATGAGTTGTCAATTCAGCTGCACCTGAAAGTAGACTTGCTCGCAACCGTTTATCGGTGGTAACAATTTTATAGCAGTAACAGTAGTAAAATAACAGCAGGAGTAAAATAGTAACAACGGTAGCAATTGTGGGAAACTACAAGATTAAAGTAATGTAGGCATAGGGACGGATGAACGGGCATTTCATCGATAAGATAGTTCATATAATAATCGAAACATGGCATTGCATATAGATAATAATAAAGCATCCAAGTACTAGGTAAACTATAGGCATGTGTTCCAATTTAGTCGTACGTGCTCAGAATGAGAAACTTGCACAACATCTTCTGTCCTACCAGCCCATTTGCAGCGGGGCCTCAAGGGAAACTACTGGTAATTAAGGTGCTTATTTTAATAAAGCACCGAAGAAAAGCATTAACACTCCATGAACACATGTGATCCTCACATCACATCCATCCCCTCCAGTTATCCCAATTATTGTCACTTTGGGGCCTCGGGTTCCGGACAATGACATGAGTAAACAACTTGCAGGTATGATCAAGAAACATAATTATATTCATGAAAAAATAACATGTTCAGATCTGAGTGACAAGCATTAAGCATAACAAGTGGCAACAACGATATATATCACTAACAACGGATACTAGGCACCATGCCCTAACAATCTGACATTATTACATGAACGATATCATCCAATCCCTTCCATCCCTCTCAGCCTACAGCGGGGATTACTCACACATGGATGGGAGAATCATTGATGGTTGAAGGAGAAATGGTGGTGATGATGATGGCGATGATCTCCTCCGAATCCCCGTCCCGGCAGGTTGCCAGAACAGAAAATTCTGATCCCCGAAATGGGTTTCGAGGTGGTGGCAGCGCTCTAGTGTTTTTCTCCGGAATATGACGATCCCCCTCGGGTTTTTAGGTCACGTGGCTTATGTAGTATAAAGGGCAGTCCGAGGGGGTGCCCTAGGCAGCCACACCATGTGGTGGCGCGGCCTAGGGGGCGCCACTAGGTGGTGTGGGCCCCTCCTTGCCCCCCTCCGGCTCATCTTCTGGCTCCGGTGTTGTTCGGGTAAAATAAGAACTTCGAGATCTTTTCCGGGTATTTTCCTGAAAGTTGATTTTCTGCACAAAAACGAGACACCACGGTAATTCTGCTGAAAACAACATTAGTCCATGTTAGTTGTATCCAAAACTCACAAGTTTAGAGGAAAACAACAACAAAAGTGTTCGGAAAAGTAGATACGTTTTGGACGCATCACATACACTAATTCAGCGCGTAGGCCTGCAAATTCACACCTTAAAAGTCGCATTCCCCATCTAGGTAACCCCACATTGTCACCTTGAGCACCCTAGATGGTTCCAGACAAACACCACAATTTCATTGAGACATCCAACACAAATTATAACTCATGATAAGTATTCCTATAAACTTTAGCCTAAGAGTCACACACGGTGTGCACACTGTCACCTTCACACCATGGGACAACGTGACTCCAAAGTTCACATTAATAAAACCACTTGAGTAGCATAATAGATGAAGAGTAACATCTACTTATTCAACTAGATTACAAAACTCATGACGACATAAATATCAAACCATGGAAGAGAAAGATAAACCACATAGCTATCGGTAGAGCCCTCATCCTCGCGGGAGACCTACTCCCTCCTCATCATGGGAGTCAACAACGGCGATGAAGATGGCGGTGGAGTCGATGCGGATGGCTCCGGGGGAAATTCCTTGTCCTGGCAGGGTGCCGGAATAGAGATTTATATCCCCTGTCTTCGCGACGGTGGAGCTACGGAACTTTTCGTGGATGGGGGTTGATTGATTTATGGTTTTTGCGTTAGGGGGAATATATAGGCAAAAGGGTGGTGTCGGTGGGTGCCCGAGGGGCCCACACCATGTGGTGGCGCGGCCAGGGGGACCCGTGCCACCCTATGGTGTGGCCACCTCGGTGCCCTCCTCCGTATCCGCTTTGGACTCTGTCGACGTGTCGGAAAAAAACAAGAGGTTGGGGTCCTTTTTTCGTCCGATTTCGAGAATATTTTCTTAAGTAATTAACTAGAATAGAAAACAGCAGAAAACATGAACTGGCACTGTGGCATCTTGTTAACAGGTTAGTCCCATAAAATGCATAAAAATGCGAGGAAGTGTGAATAAAACTTGTGGCAATTGGTAGAAAACAAGCATGGAGCATAAAAAATTATAGATACGTTTGAGACGTATCAACCGCCGTTCAGATCAACAAAGGAACAAATTTGGAAGCAGTAAAATTCATGCCTTTGATGCTACTAGACGGAGCACGTGACTGGATTAATGGATTACCGTCAAGAACGGTGGATAGAGGGGAGGATATGGCCAGGGTTTTTGCTCAGCATTTCCGAGGAAATACAAGCGCCCCAAGAGTATTAACCTTAAACCATTGCATCCAATATGAAAATGAGTCGTACGTCGACTTTATTTCAAGATGGACATCAATGAAGAACAAATGCTCTAGAGTAAGTGGCGTCCAAGCAATGCATGCTTTCATCAATGGACTCAAACTCTGCCTTGTACCGTTCATGGTAGGATCGAAAACGCATAAAGACCTTGGTTCTATACTAATGACGGCCAATGAGCATGCAACGGCCGAAGATAGCATCAGGGCAAGAGGCGGAAATATAAATACGCTTACACAAGCAAAAAAGTCATCCCGCCCTGAGAAAAGGCTTCTCCAGATGCACAAGAAAATCCCAAAGAAGTAAATATGGCCTTTGGAAAAGAAAGCTCCAATCAACAGAAAGGCAGAAGTGTAGAAGCCAGGGAACCCATATCTTACTTCAAGGAAGAGTGGGACAAAATCAGAGGGGAAACCATCATGCATCATGCACATTTTGGAAATCCAAACCATACAAACCATCAATGTCGGCTTAACAAGCATATGATAAGCAGCGCTGCAACTGGGAACAAAGGGAAGAACTCGAAGAGGAAGTTCAATAAGAAAAAGTCTGAAGCTGAAAAAGGAGAAAGCGAGTCCGACACTGACGATCAGATTCAGGAGCAACAAAGGAAAGCCAAACCCTAGTTCCCAAGGGTGGAGGGAGAATGAAATCTCACCTTTTTGGCGATGCCATCAGCCAAAAAAAATGAAACGGTCTTGAAGATAAATCAATGCCATCGAGCCACCTACTCCAAAGTACCTTAAGTTTGCAAAAAACCCAGCTACCTAGGATTAGTATGGCCATCCTGGAAATATCCCGGAACCAGGCAGGCATGCCCTGATAATAATCCCTATAGTGCGAAATCATAGGCTCAAGAGAGTGATAATGAACGGATGATCTAGCATCAACATCATGTACATGAGCACTTTGAAGAAATTGCACCTGTCACAAACCCAGCTCAAGCATAGCAATGCACATTTTCATGGCATTGTTCCTGGCAGACAAGCAACTTCCCTAGGAGAAATTTCCCTAGAAGTCACCTTCAGAAGGTCGGAACACTTTGGGAAGAAATGATTTCGTTTGAGGTAGTACCGTTCGAAAGTGTATACCATGGAATACTCGGATAGTCGTCTTTTGCCAAATTCATGGCTAGGTCATGCTACATCTACAACAATCTTAAGATGCCAGGGCCAAAAGGCGGATTAATCACAACTGAAGGAGATTTCGCACTTGCAAATGAGCTAGAGTTGGGAAACTCCCTTTGCGCTAAACAAATCATCACAAAGGAAGAGCTGAAAGAACTGGCAAAGGAGGTATCGCTGACAGAATTGCTAGCAGGAAAGAAACTAGAAAGTCGGCTGACAGCTTCAAAGCATCAGAGAATACAAAGCACATTATCTTGGACCCCAAAGATACTACTAAGTACGTCGTTGTGGGGACCGGGATGTCCGACAAATAGGAAATCGAGCTCATCAAGTTCCTCCATGAGAACGGGGATATATTTGCCCAGTGTTCTGCAGATATGCCAGGTGTACGCCGGGAGCTTCTTGAGCATCAACTGAAGGTACTTCCAGGATCAAAACCCGTCAAACAAGGAGTTGGCCGATTCGACGGAGAAATACAGAAGGCTACATGCAAGGAAATAATCCGGCTTTTAGCAGCTGATTTTATCCGGGAAGCTATTCATACTGATTGGTCCGCCAATCAGGTATTAGTCCCAAAGAAAGATACGGTTATCCTTAATATGTGTATAGATTATACCGGCCTAAACAAATTGTGTCCAAAAGATAGGTTCGGCTTACCACAAATTGATCAAATAATAGATGGCACTGCTGGCTCTGAGCTTTTATACTTTTTGGATGCTTATTCCGGATATCATCAAATACGCCTAAAGAAGGAGGACCAAATTAAAATCTCTTTCATAACTCCCTATGAAACATACTATTACATAACCACGCCTTTTGGCTTGAAGAACACTGGAGCTACATACCAGCGTTGTATGCAAAGATGCTTACATGAATAAATAGGTAAAACGTCCATGTTTACGTGCACGATATTGCCATCGTTTCCAAGGAAAAGGATACACTTTGTGAGGATCTGTGAGAAACCTTTGACAATTTATGCACATATAAAATGAAGTTAAATCCATAAAGTGTCCTCAGGAAAACTTCTAGGTTTCATTGTTTCCCATAGATGAATCGAGGTAAATCTAGAAAATATCAAAGCAATTCTAGATATTTAAAGGCCCACGTGCTTAAAATATGTCAAAAGATTAACGGTTTCTGCAGCCACCGTAACTAGATCATAAGACGGCTAGGCGACAAAGCTCTGCCAGTATACAAATTATTGAAGAAATCCGACAAATTTGTATATGGACAGAAGAAGCAGAAAAAGCATTAGCTCAACTAAAGGAAACTTTGGTGAAATCTCCGACTTTGGCATCCCCAAAGGAGGAAAAACCCATGTTGTTGTATTTAACAACAACAAGTAGGGTTATTAGTGCAGTAATAGTTGTGGAAAGGAAGAAAGATGAGAAAACCATCCCATACCAGCATCCGGTATATTATCGGAGTGAAGTATTCTCGGAATCAAATCAAAAGTATCCACATTATCAAAAACTGGCATATGGCGTAATTTTTCATCACGAAAATTACGCCATTATTTCCGAGGACATTCCATAACAGTGGTAAGCAAAGAATCACTAGGGTATATCATAAATAATGCAGATGCAATAGGAAGAGTCGCCAAATGGGGCATTGAGCTTGTGACATTCAACATTAAGTACCAGCCCAAGATTGCTATCAAGTCTCACGTGTTGACGGATTTTATCACTGATTGGAAAGAAGTTATGGAAAACAGCCCGAAGCCGGAGTCTGAATACTGGATCATAAATTTTGACAGATCCAAAATAAAGGAAGGCTCTGGCGCGGGAGTAGTATTAAAGTCATCAAAATGCAACACAATGGAGTATGCGTTACAAATTCATTTTAATGCCAGTAACAATATGGCAGACTATGAAGCACTACATCATGACTTGCATATTGCAAAGGAGATAGGTGTCAAGCGCATCTTATGCTATGGAGACTTGAATTTGGTGCAGCACCAGCTTAACCAAACATGGGATGCTAAAAGCCCCATAATGGCAGAATATCGAAGGATCGTAGACGATTTCACCATATACTTCCTAGGATTTGAGGTAAATCATGTCAAAAGGGAAGAGAGTTGAAACGCGGATGCATTAGCCCGGATGGGCTCGGAAAGGGTAAAAGCATTACCACCGGGTGTTTTTGTTCGGCATTTGTTCGAACCATCTATTAAAGGCGGAGGTGTAGATTACCCCCTAATTTCCGAGTCAATCGAAGTACTGTTTGTAATTCCGGATTGTACGGTAGCATACCTGAATTTATTAGTCGATCAGAAATTCGCGGATGAAGCACACAAATTCTAGCAAAGGCATATAAAACACAGATGTAAAGGATACACAATAATCAATGGTTGCTTGTATAAACGCAGCAAATCTGAAATCTTCCAGCGTTGTATTTCACTAGAAGAAGGACGAAAAATCCTGCAAGATTTCCATGGTGGAGACTACAGGCATCATGCTCAATCCAAGAGCATTGTGCATAAAGCATTCCGTGCAGGGTTTTTCTGACTTACAACCAAGACAGACGTGGAACACATAGTTAATACATGTGTTGGATGCCAGTATTGCGTCAAGCAGACGAATTTGCCGGCCCAAACACTCAAGACTATCCCCATTATTTGGCAATTTGTGGTCTGGGGGCTAGATATGATGAGACCGTTCAAAACTGCAAGAGGCGGACTAACACATTTAATCGTTGCAATAGATAAGTATACCAACTGGGTGGAGGCTAAACCCATCAAAAATCTTGATGGTGTGACGGTCAGATTTTATTTCATAGACATAATTATGAGATATGGCGCACCACACAACATAATCACGGACAACGTAACAAACTTTTCCATTGGAGAGCTGGCAAAATATTGCAGGCAAACTGGAATCCTCCTTGATCTAGAATCAGAGGCACATCCACAGCCCAATGGACAACTAGGATGCATGAACAGTTCTATTCCGGAAGGGATACGTCCAAGACTCGAATCGCCTCTTGACAGAGCAGCAGGACCATGGGTAGAAGAGTTACCGTACGTCATTTGGAGGATTTGCACAACGCCAAATAGACCAACATGACATACTCCCTTTTTGTTGTTTATGGAGGAGAAGCAGTGCTTCCTATGGACATGATCCATAATAGCCCCAGAGTGCAAGCATACAATGAGGCGGCTGCCGAAATTGCACAACAGGATGCCGTCAATCTTCCCAAAGAAGAACGATAACTTGTGTTACAAAGATCCGCCATTTATCATCAAGGTTTAAGGCGATATCATAGCCAGAAAATCAAGCACCGTTCTTTCAAATAAGGCAATTTAGTGCTAAGAAGGATGCAGAAAAGAAAGCACAAGTTAGCCCCAGTATGGGAGGAACCTTTCTTCATTATCAAAGCTATGAAAAAGGGTCATACTACCTTGTAAACATTCAGGATGATGAAGATGACCCAAAAATAAGAATCCAAGAGGAAAAGGCACATAGATGTAGAGCTAGGGGAGACAAAACGGCCGTGGAGCATCCAACAGTTACGTCCTTTTTATACCTACTCCAATTCTATGTAAACATTATTGAGATAATAAAATAAAGTTTGTTGGAAATCCATGCAAATTCTTTTACCGTCTTTTACGATTTAAGCATGTTCTGTCTTTTCTATTTCCCAATGATCTTTCAATTTGCTTCAATGTTATCCCGAATTTTGCCTGCATGCTCGAAGTTAAGAAAACTGAATGCTTTTAGCCTAAAAAAAGGCTCACAGGACACCAGATTTTGCCTGTATGCATGGAGTTCATACTTTTTTAGCTCCTAAATTCCTTAAGTATTATCTGATTTTGTGTGTGTTGGGTCACTGGATTAGTAAGTTAAAGCGTCAAAACGTATGACTCATGATTCCAAGTTTAGAATAATTGGTTTCTTAACCCGGTTGATCGGCTTGAAGAATTCATACTTTCGGAATCCCTAAAACACTAAGAAACGTTAAAACATACAAACTAGAGAACATAGAAGAATAGGAAGCTAATTGACTTGCAAAGATAAATTCACTACAAAAGCATAAATTGTTTATAGAAAATAGGCATGCAGAATGCATTACATAATGAAGATTACATTGTTAAAACAAGTAATGCATTCTTCTGCCTTCTAGCGTGTGCAGGGCAATGATCTACTCGGGGTCCGCGTACTCATCGTTGTCATCGCTATCGCTTGGATTCTCCGGAGTTGAAGGAATTTCTTCCTCTGGGTAGAAAGTGGTGGTGGAGATCATCCGAGCGACCTTGGAAGCATACCACTTGATAGACTCAAAGATATCCATCCTTTGAGCTTCTGTATAGTCTTTGGGGATGCCGGTTGCGACGCGCCAGGTTTTGGCAGAAGGGTAGTGCATTTGCATGATCCAAAGGTCCATGCGCACTCCCCCGCGCGCGTTAGACTTCATTGAGGATTCCCGTTGGGTAATAACTTTGTTGAATGCAGCTAGGAGTTTCCCAATGTCCAAATACTCATCTTTTTTATCCGGAAGAAACTTGCTCACAAGTTTCCTACCGGATTTCTTCATGCTTTCGAAAAAACTGCCGAAAGCTCGGATGCGTTCTATCTGAGAAGAGAGTCGCCTTCTCCAATAAAGTATGAAAAGGCATATGTCAATATAATTTAGATGAAAATAGTAAGTTTCAAACTGAAAGGGCAACCGAAAAAGCTAAAAAGCATATCGAGGATGTGTGTTGTCGATTTACGTGATCTCCTCTAGGCGGTCGTGAAGAACAGAATCCAAATCACTCTAGGCCTTAAGCCAAGCCTTGGAGTTTTCCAAGGCCTTTCAGCTTTCAGCCAGCTCCTTCTGGATCTTCACATTTTCTTTGTGAAGTTCCAGGTTTTCATTCCGGAGCTGATGAGCATTGCCTGCATCAGCAACAATTTGCTTTGCTTCAGCCAGCAAGGATGAAAAGACGAAAACATAATTAGCGCGAAAGGATAAAACTCCCAAGACAAAGGGAAAACAAGGAAACAAATAACACATACTTACATGCAACTTCCTTGCACTGCTTACGAAGCTCTCAAAGCTTGGATTCTTTTTCTTCCATGATTTTGAGGAGCGTGCGCACCTCTTTATTCTTCATGGTAACTTTCTCGAGCACTTCCTTGATGATAGACTTGGAAGTTTGCTGTAGAACAAGAAAAAGAAGTCAAGTTAAGACCCAAAGGAATAAACCAGTATTTAAAAAAGAAAAGGCGTTAACACGAAAAGTTTTTCTAGGTGAATGCTTGGGGGATAGGAGTATACCTGGCCCATCCCTTGAAGGACGGAAAGAATTTCAGAGAATTCCTTCAATTATTCGACGAAGATAATTCCCAAATGTCCAATGCCGTCTTGGATGACCTACCGAGGGGAGAAGGTGTAGTTATTCTGGATTATCAAACTGTTTTGCGGCCAAGGACGTATTAAAGTTGCTTTGACGAAACATTTTTTTAGTCCACTAATGAATGTTTACATCTTTGTCAAAGCATTCTTCTAGATTTATCTTGAAGTTCTTATCGAAAGACAGAAAGTCTTCGTCAAGGTTGATGAAAGATGGTCCTCCTTTCCCTAGCTGCGCCGCCCTTTCCTGCACATCCGGAATGGATGTATCAGGCTGGTTGTATGGGCTAAATGGGGGGGGGGGGAGATCCTTGTTCTGTTGAGGGGCAGAATGCTCTCCCATGGCATCCGCCTTTGGTGTCTCTAGGGCGACGGCGGGAGAATGCTTTGGGTCTCGGCGGCAGAGCACATTCGCCTTTTCAATTTCTTCCCTTTTAAAGGGGCAGGAGTAAGATTGAAAGAAAAACCCGGAACAAAGGTCGAAAATCAAAAAAACTTGTTCAAGGAAGTAAAAAGCATGCAAAGGGGAAATTGCATACCTGGAGGGTTGCAACAGCAACATCGTCCAGATCGTTGACTTCTGGAGGAGGGGCATTCTTCTTACGTTTCCTCCCTCCAGCTGCTGCAAGCCGGGCTTTGAGGGCCGCGATTTCATCATCGGACACGAGCTGGCCCGCCCCGAGAGTCAGAAGATGCAAAACAAAACAAAATTAGTATGCATTTTATATGTGCAAAGTATACCTTTTATAAAATAAGTACATACTGTAGGAGGAGGATTGTCGGCAGTATACATAGGGTAACTCTCTACGTACCGCGTCCGGGTGGAAACCGGTTGGTTTACCCTTTTCTGAAAGGATCTTTTGGGCATTGCCGACAAAATGACCTGCATGGTGTCG
The DNA here is from genome assembly GCA_028641055.1 of Alopecurus myosuroides. NCBI lineage: Eukaryota > Viridiplantae > Streptophyta > Magnoliopsida > Poales > Poaceae > Alopecurus > Alopecurus myosuroides. Next base: position 295,514,928 of record CM054057.1, on the reverse strand, counting down.
TCGGGTCCAGAGTATGTGCAGAGAAGGTGACAAGAGCAATGGGATAGAGGTTGGATCCGCCAGCCAAGCGAGCACAAGACGGTATTGATGACCCACAAGTATAGGGGATCGCAACAGTCTTCGTGGGAATTAAAACCCAAATTTATTGATTCGGCACAAGGGGAGCCAAATAATATTTGTGAGCCTTAACGAGTGAGTTGTCAATTCACCTGCACCTGAAAGTACTTTTGTTCGCAGTGGTTTATCAGTAGTAATAATTTTATAGTAGCAGCAATAGTGAAATAATAACAGTAGTAGTATGAAAACAGCAGCAGTAGTGATTTAAGTAAACATCGGGATTAAATACTGTAGGCATAGGGATGGATGAACGAGCATTGCATGTATAATAAATTTCTAATAATGATCATGTCAGGGGCATTGCAGATAAATAAGATAAAGCATCCAAGCACTAAGTAACCATAGGCATGTGTTCCGTAAATAGTCGTACGTTCTCGCAATGAGAACTTGCACAACATCTTTTGTCCTACCAGCCCGTTTTCAGCGGGGCCTCAAGGGAACTACTGGTAATTAAGGTGTTCCTTTTAATAGAACACCGGAGCAAAGCATTAACACTCCACGCACACATGTGATCCTCACATCGCAGCCATCCCCTCCGGTTGTCCCAATTTCTGTCACTTTGGGGCCTCGGGTTCCGGACAATGATACGTGTAATCAACTTGCATGTATGATCAAGAAACAATAATTATCATCGTGATTCAATAACATGTTTAGATCTGAGATCATGGCACTCGGGCCCAAAGTGGCAAGCATTAAGCATAACAAGTTGCAACAATGTCAATAGAACTAATTGAGGATACTAGGCACTATGCCCTAACAATCACGACATTATTACATGAATGATCTCATCCAATCCCTACCACCCCCTTCCGCCTACAACGGGGAATTACTCACAAATGGATCGGGTAAACATGGATGGTCGATGAAGAGGCGTTGGTGATGATGATGGCGATGATCTCCTCCACTTCCCCGTTCCAACAGGGTGCTAGAACAGGAACTTTTGATCCCCGAATCGAGGTTCAAGACGGTGGCGGCGCTCTGTTGTGTTTCTGTGGAATATGACGAACCCCCTCGGGTTTTAGGGTTGGAGGCTACTTGTAGTCGAAAGGGGAGTCCGAGGGGGTTCTAGGGGGCCCACACCCTATGCTGGCGCGGCCAGGGGGGACCCGCGCCAGGGGGTGTGTCCACCCTGTGGCCCGTCTCCTGGCCCCCTTCTGGCTTCCGGGGTCTTCCGGAGTGAAAACATCAATGGGCTCTTTTCTGGGCATTTTCCCGAAAGTTGATTTTTCTGTATAAAAACGAGACACCAAAGTAATTCTGCTGAAAACGGCGTTAGTCCCTGTTAGTTGTATCCAAAACACACAAGTTTAGAGGAAAACAATAAGAAAAGTGTTCAGAAAAGGAGATACGTTTTCGACGTATCAACTCCCCCCCAAGCTTAGCTTATTGCTTGTCCTCAAGCAATTCAGTGACAACTGAGTGCAATTAAAAGACTTTTACGAACATACTCACTATGTGATCAAATACTTAATTATGCTCATGATAAGATACATGCAAGATACTAACACTTGATAGCTATGCAAACCATGAATAGATAACAACATATTAATAATAAACAACATGAAGCATAACTATTTGCAAGATTGAAATATTCATAATATGATCTGACAAAGTGGTATCTCGCTTGCCCTTAAATGTGGGGGCAAAACATAAATTCCAGGGCTCCTTTGAAGTTCAAGGGAAGACTAGAAGTAAAGATATCAAAGATACAAGCATCAAAATTATACCGCAATCAACCGTGCTTTGGGACAAACACATTACACTAAGAATGATAACTATGCTCTCAAGAAAGTGCTCAAAGAATATGGCGGAGACTTAACATAAAAGTAAAAGAAAGGCCCTTCGCAGAGGGAAGCATGGATCACTCATGTGCTAGAGCTTTTTATTTTATTAAACAGAGGTATTGAAAACATTTTGAGAGAGGTGTATGCTTATGTCAACGAATGGTAAACAGACAATACAGTACGTCACAAGTCAACTGGATTCACAAGAGCGGCTCCCATGTGAAGGATGCGTCTGGGGAGAAGGTCATCCCTCTTTCTCTTTTGTTTACACAATTATGCTTTGACTGATAAATCAGGGGCAAAAAGAGTGAAGAGAATTTATGTGTATTAATTTTGGGTTGGGCACCCCGCTGCCATCTCTTCTATCATTTGGATAAGCGGATGAAGCCACTAGTCCAGGGTGTGAAATCCAATCAACAAGTGAGATAAAGGTAATCTATTTACGTCCTCATGAGCTAAAACAAGGGCACAAAACAGGAATAATTTTTAGCAGGTTTTAAAGGTAGCACATGAGCAATTGACTTGGAGTGGCGGTTAAATACCACATATAGGTAGGTATGATGGACACATTTGGCAGACTTTGGTTTTCAGGGATTTGGATGCACGAGTAGAGCTCATACTTAGTACAGGTGAAGGATAGCAAATAGACAGGGAGCGACAATCAAGAGAGCAACAAATATCATAATCATGTTTGAGACAAAGTAAAATCAACCAAGGCATAAAATTGATACTAGAACTCTGAGGCAGAATAAATCATCGAGGCTTATTGACTTTTTGTTTTCAGTCTTAGCATGCGTGAGCATGTGCCAAGTCGATTCAAATGAAACAGTCAGAGGAGGCTACCACAATATCATACCCTTATATGAATAAAACAATGCGAACAAATATTCATATGACAAGTCATTTACTACTAATAAATTGGAACAAAACATGAGAGAGCATGAACTATTAAGCAGCCATTAAGTCACATATATCTTATACGAACAAACTAAACATGCTCACATAGATGGATATATGTACAAAAATGAAAGCAAATAGAGTTCATACCAGCCTCTCACCACAACTTGAATTGTCGTATATCGTCATTATTGCTCTTCACTTGTGGCTCGAAAAATATATAATGAAAACCAAGCTCCAATGGAATCATGGACGACTGTTGAACTCTGCAACAAACTTTACAAAACCAAAGAAGAACAACAAATATTTTTGGGTTTGTCAATTAAAGCACGAACAAAAATAGAGCAAGCAAACAAAGCAAAAAACTTTTTGGGTTTTCAAAATGAGACAAGAACAAAAGAAAGCAAACATCAAACAAAAGAAAATATTTTTGGGTTTTTGAATATTAAACTACAACTAAAACACAAAGCAAACCAACTAAAGAAACAAATAGAGAGAAACAAAGGAAATATTTTTTGGTCTTTTTGTGTTTTGGAAAGCGAAAACAAAACAATAAAAACAAAAGAAGCGAAAAAAACGAAAACAAGCGAAAGAAACAAAAAGAAGCGAAAAAACCCGAAAGAAATGGTAAACATGGATATACAAAAAACGACCGAACATGATATATAAATGAGTGTGATGTCGGTATACCTCCCCCCAAGCTTAGGCTTTTGGCCTAAGTGGAGATCAATCAAAGTGCGGGAAATATCCCCACTGCGGTGGGTCATCCCTCGCGTGGTCCTACTCGGGCGCATAAGAAGAAGATGAAGCAGCCGGCGCATAGTCATAACCGGGTTCTGATATGGAATCCCCGTGGTGTCATAGGGCTAGACGAAATCACCATCGTCCCCCTCTCCGGCGTCCTCCCCTTGCTGGGGGAGATGCTCAAGGTATGTATCCAGCTCACTCTTAGGAAGCTCCCATCCTTGCCTGTTATTAGGTGCATGAAAAAGTACTTCTCTAACAGTTTTAACAACTCTCCACCCGGATCGTTTAGAGAAAGTTAATTCAAAAGATAAATTATGTAAGTGAGCATGGGTAGAAAGAAACTTATGTTGAACCATGGAAACCAGATTAAGCCTCTCTATAGGAAACTGAAAGTCTAGATGGTGTGGCTCCAAACCATGCAAAGCTAACAAGCGCGAGGCAATAAGACCCCCCGCAAATTCCTCCCTTCTCAGGGTTATGTGAGAGACGGTAAGCAATCAAAGCGCCAAAGTTATAAGACCTATCGTGTCTCAAAGCAGCAGCAATAAATGCCAAATCATAAACAGATAACTTGCTGGCAGTTTTCCTAGCTAATACACATTTAGAAATGAAGTAGGCAATGTATCGAATGCTAGGGAGTTGAATTTCATGAATTTTACCCTTCTCCCCTGTGAAGCTTCTGCCTTGGCAAATATCTCCATATAAATCCAGTAGTGGTTTGGGCTGCCCACTTATTTTCTCACAAGACCCCCCTCAGGTACCTTAATAGCTACACAAAAAACACTAAAAGTCAGGCTCACAGCTTTATTATTAATCTTATAGTGGACCATTGGGTTAGTTGGAGACCATTTAAAACGAAAATCCTGCACCACAGACATAGTTAGTTTCACATATTGGATGCGCTCATCCTCAATGAAACGCTCTAAACCTACATTATGCACTAGAGTGTTAAAATCCTGCAGAATTCCAGTAACTTGCATAAATTCCCGACACGGATAGATTGATGGGAACACCCTCTCTTCATGGTGCACGATCATGACATAATGCACCTCCAACTCATGCTGGTTTAGTTGATAAGCATTGTGCTCCATATCTGAATTTTTTCAACAATCATCATAAAAATTAATTTCAAGCAACTATAAGGTGGAGACTACCATAGGGACTTATATGAGAGCTAAACATGCATTAAAAATATATTATTTCTACTCAAATCAAGCATGCAAACTCACATAAGCTGTCACCTACAATACCAAAATAGTCAAGAAATACTTCACTAAATAAAATTTTACTTGGATCGTCGGAGGAGTCACATACCGGAGAGCAAATGCACCAAATATCAGCACAAAAGATGGGCTGAGCAAAGAGATCGAAAAATTTGAGGCAGGACAGCAAGAATTCGGGTTCCAGGAAATGTGTTGAGTTTGGGAGGTGAGAGAGGGAACTTTGGCAGGGGAGAGAGATAGTGGGGGGCCAGGTGGGCCCACACCATGGGCTGGCGCCACCAGGGGCAGGCCGCGCCACCCTGGGGTGTGCCTGCATGGTGGGTCCCCCTGGGGTCTCCCAGGTGGCTTTCTGCCTCATTTTGACGTAAAAATTTATTATAATTTTTCTGGATATTTCCGAGAAACTTTATTTTTGAGGTACTTCCAAAATTTTAATAATTAATAAAAACCAGGAAAACAAAAGTGAAAACATGGAAAACAAAACCAAAACTACAAAGGTTCTATGACACTCCAATGAAAGAATAACCAAAGAAAACAAAGGTGGTAGTGGTGAAAACAAAAGTATGGGTGGTGAAAACATGTATAACTTCAGTAAACATGGTGAAAACATTAGGAAAACATGCATAAGGATGGTGGAAAACATGATTGCACTCAAGTAATAATGTGATAACAGAAGTAAACATGGTGAAAACAATAAGGGGAAGGTTAAAACATAGTGAAAACATTGCCCATTTCATTTAAAATCATTTGGTTAACAAGGGTGATCAAGTCTTGCTACCAAAATAATTTTGTATGAAACAAAACTTTGTTCCTCACTAAATAATTATGTTACCTCAACCTTGATTGGCATAGTCCCAATCATAATAATTTCATATTCTTTGGGCGTCTTTGGAATAGGACAATAAAAATCTCCAATCTTGATGGTCTCATTATTTTCAATGGAATTTAGACCATATTTTCTATCAATCTTCTTGGGAAAATAAACAGTGTGCTCTTTATCATTAAAATTAAAAGTAACTTTTCCTTGATTGCAATCAATAACAGCCCCTGCAGTATTAAGAAAAGGTCTTCCGAGAATAATAGAGATATTATCATCTTTAGGCATTTCCAACACAACAAAGTCAGTTAATATCCGACAATTATTAGCAACTTGAACAAGAACATCCTCACATATACCCACAGGAATAGCAGTAGACTTATCAGCCATTTGCAAAGATATATCAGTTGGTATTAATTTTTCTAGGAGGAGTCTTTTATAGAGAGTAAAAGGCATGACACTAACTCTAGCTCCCAGATCACACAAAGCAGTTCTAACATAATTATTTTTAATATAACAGGGAATAGTAGGTATAGCAGGATCTCCAAGCTTCTCAGGAACCTTGCCACTAAAAGAGTAATTAGCAAGCATAGTGGAAATTTCCTCATTAGGAATCTTCCTTTTGTTAGAGACAATATCTTTCATATATTTTGCATAAGGAGGAAATTTAATAGCATCAGTTAAAGGAATTTGCAAGAACAAAGGTTTCATCCATTCACAAAACTTGTTATAGTGTTCTTCTTCCTTAGATTTGTGTTTCTTACCAGGGAAAGGCATTGGTTTTTGTACCCAAGGTTCTCTCTCATTACCATGTTTATTAGCAATGAAATCTTCCTTAGTATACTTTGCAGTTTTAGTTTGCTTGTCAGGTTCAGCTACATGCTCTTCTTTATCAGAAGCATCATTCGTTTCATTACCACTTTCAGTTTCAGCATCAGAGATAGATATACTATTAGGATCTTTAGCAAGTTCAGAGGATTCTACAACAGTTTTATTTTCTTCTTCTTTTTCTTTTTAGTGTGAATAACATCATTATTAGTTTGCTGAGAATCTTGTTCAATTCTTTTAGGTTGTCCCTTAGTATATAAAGGATCTTGTGTAGCAATACCACTTCTAGTTATTATTTCATAAGCATGTTTTTCTTTAGCAGCATTAACTAGCAAATCTTTTTGCACTTTAGCAAGTTGATCAATTTGAGTTTGAACGATTTGAAAATGTTTAACATTAATTTTAACATCATTAGAGGTTCTTCCTATAATACCATGCAAATCATTAATAGCTATATATTTTTTGTAACATCCCAAGTATGAAAAACAACCTTTAGAATGTTTGCTCCTTGTTATTTTATGTTTTGCATCATGTCATCATAAGCATTGCATTTGTTTTCATTTGTTTTCCATTTGTTTTCCCTTGTTTTTCTATTTGAATTTCAAACAAATTTCAAATTTTTGTTTCATACTTGTTCTGTTACAATTTTTCAAATGAAATATTCAAATCAAAACATCAAATTGCTTCCAATGAACTTGAAAGTTCAAACTATTTAAATTGCTTCTTTTCAATAATTCATTTGATACCAAATTCACTCAAATTCAATTAAATTACAAACAGCAACACAATTTGAAATTTTTGAAAAACAAAAGTTTGCACATTGGTGCTTTTACAATAAATAACTTATAAACATTTTTATCTAAATTTTTCCAACCCAAAAACCCCTCTAATTCTCTCCTTTCCTTTCCTTTTCTTTTCAGCAAAAAAAAAACAGAATCAGAAAAACAAAAAATAAAAACGCAGAGGGGAGAGGGCAGGCTAGTGGGCCGAGCCCACCAAACCTTTTCCCCCCAGGCCCAGCCCACCATCCCTCTCATCCCCTACCTCTGTACGGCTGCCCATCGGGGGTGTCCACGTCGAGCAACAGAGGCAGGGGACGGACAGCAGCACCTCCCCCTCCTCCTTATAATCTCGGCCACGAGCTCCTCCCCATGCCCTAGACCTCCACCTCCCTTTCTCCTCGCGCCGCCGCCGTTTTCCCCTTCTCCTCCCTCTGTTCCTCTCTCTGTACCCACCACCGAACGCCACCGCACACAACGCCGGTGATCGCCGCGCCCATGGCCCTCCTCCGCGCAGGTTGAGCATGGGGATCGGTCCCCCGCTGCGTCCTCTCCCTCCTCGACAACTCATCGGTGACTGGGAGCCCTTGGTTCGCCGCCGCCGTCTCCCTCCACCTTGCCGTCGTCCACTGTCCACCGCACCGAGCTCCTCTTCTTCTATCCCCTCACGGTGAGCACGATCCCCTCCATCCCTTCCTCTCTGCACCCTCGCCTGCACGCACACGTACACGGTGCCTTGCACCCGCCCACGAGCAGTAGCAGCAGTGCAGCAGCCGCCGTCGACGATCTGTGCCTCGCCGTGGTTCAGTTAGCTGAAGAAAAGTCAGTTTCGTCAGTCTAAGACTGAAACTGAACCTTATACCCCCGCGCGCCTCTCTACTGACAAGAACAGCAGCACACCCCAGTGGCAGCGCGCTGCGCACACGCACACGAGGGCGTGGGTTCGAGTCCCCCCCCCTCGCGGAATAAAATCCAAGCTTTTTCAACAAGCGCTGACAGGTGGAGCCCCCTGTCAATGACCCCGCACGCCACATACGCGCCACGGTGGCCCAGGCCCCCCCGGTCAGTGGCCTAGGCTGGGCCACTGCGAGGTGAATTTCGTTCTGGCCCTTTTTCTTTTTAAGATCCAGTCCCTGTTTATTTATAGTTTAGTCCCTGATTTTCAAATACAAATAACTTGGGCATTTCAAATCCAAATAAAATAAAGAAAATATGTTTTCTGTACCAAACTTAATTCTCTACATGTTTAGATCATTTGTTTACTGTTTTCAACATTTCAAATTGTTTCAAAAATTCAAATTCAAACTACTATTTCAAATTTGGTTAAATTCATAACTAATTCAAATTTAATTCAAATGTCACATATAAAATATGTTTTCCATGCAAAATTGAACCACCTTTCCAAATATAAACTTTGTTTCCTGTTTTGGATAATTAAAATTGGTTAAATATTTTTAAACCTTGTTCAAATCATTTAAAATTGCTAAATTCATAACTTGGTCAAATTAAATTCTTTTTGAGCATATAAAATATGTTTTCAAACCAGAAAAGTGTAACCTTTTCAATTATGAATTTTATTTCATGTTTTGAACAAATAAGAATTCAAATAATTTCATACTTGAATTAAATTCATTTAAATCTTGTTTAAACTTGTTTAATTCATAATTAATTCATTTTAATTCCTCTTTCAACAAATCAAACATGTATTCCACCTAAAATTTTGTGTTCTTTCTAAATATGAATTTTGTTATCTAATTTGAACATTTAAAATTGGTGAAAACAACAAATGCTTGTGTAACTCATTTAAGAAGCCCATTTGCATAACTTAATAAATAAATTTCCAAACTTGGCAAACAATATTTCAAATTGAAGCTATTGTTGTTTTCTTATTGTTTTCTTCATACATGCATCATTCTAAGCAACTTACACATGATGGTTATTTGTAGATCATTTAATTCAACCTTAATTCATGGGCTTTCCATATGCAATCCAAATTGCATATGGGCCCATTTAATTATGTTACCATGTCAACTAGCTTACCTTTGATGCATTAATTAAATTGTCATGCATCATCCCATGATTGTGTATTATGCCATGTTATTGATTGTTTGTCTCTCTGCGTTGTTTGTTTGCTTCTTCCCGAATAGACGACGACGCTGAGACAGACGAGGTTTACGACACTACTTCTGAGGAGTTAGCCCAGTACCAGGCTACTGAGTTTGCAGGGAAGTATTCACTCACAAGAACCATTGTGTCCTTTCCACACTGGATATCGATACTTTCCGTTGTCTATTCTGCTAGCCTTAAGATTCGTTGCTTGTGTTCCGATCCTATCACATGTTATCCTGTAACCCTGATATCGCCTTTCCTCCACACCTATAACCCCGTTGCTTGTTGCCTGTGTCTTACTAGCATGCTTAGGGTTGTTTATGCTCGAGTCTGCTGTCCGTTATTTCTGTTACTATATTTATTATGTTCTGGGGCTTGATGTTTAAACAACAACCTGTTAATGTTTGAGGTAATGCTAATTTGATGATAAGGCACCGGCAGGAGGCCGGGTATGGTTTTGAGGCCTGCTAGTGTCGAACTCAGGAAAAGTCTTTGTCCTCTAGATCCATGATGAGCGCGCTAACCACATGTGGGAAGCGTGTATGGGCGCCCCCCCTCAATTTGATTCGATTCGCATCTCGTCCAAATCGCCTCATTTAGTTCGGGTTTTCCATTTGCCGCATGCATATGCAAGTGCGAACCCGAGGCCAGGGTGGAACTTTTGTAGTCGGCATTTAGGGAGACACGTTCTTAGAGTGCTATGAGGGTCCCCTTTTCTTCGTGGGGCTTGATTAGCCGTGCGCTCAATTGCACGGGGTTCTTTGGGCTTGATGCGAAGAAGAGTTGGGTTGTGTTGAGTGCCTCGCTTGGTGGAAGTGCATTTCCATCTGGCGGGGTATTCTTACGTGTACGGCCAAATTGGTGCATCCCTGCAGGGTTAAATCTTCTCGAGAAGCCGTGTTGTCCGCGGTTATGGATGACTTGGTCATAGGGCTGGCTAACAAGGATTAGACAACTTACACCTAATTTGATACTAATGTTGACTAGTAATAGACCTTATTGACACAATAACTTGACCCATCATTAATCCAACTGTGTGAGTTATCCTCGGATTGCTTCTTTGGATAAGGGGCGAGATCCAGGATGGGTTTGTTTGAGGTTAGTGGTAGTTGGTTACGATACGCTATCTTATCCCTTTCTTTTAGTCGGTAGTTGTAGCGTGTTTCTGTAGTTGGTTAGAGCAGCCTGCCGCCGTACTTTTGTATCACCTATTCTTCCGTTGAACCCAAAGCATCTGTACTTGGTGTTGCCGAGTACTCTTTGGTATCTTGTGAGTCTTGCTTGCCAGTACTTGTCTGTACTGACCCCTTTGGGGCTGTGGTTTCCGTAGACTACGTTTCCGAGGATCCCCATGGTGGCTACTACGTGGAGTATGACGAGGCTGCTGACGAGTAGATAGCGGACCCGGGCAGGATCCGAAACATCGTGGATGGGCTCCGTCTTTTCGTTTCCGGCCTCTTAGGCCTATTTGGATCTTGTCTGTTCTCAGACACTTTGGATGCTTCCGCTGTGATGTAATGATGACTTGTTGGGACATGTGTCCTCTGGATGATTGTATTTGCTATCTCTGCTCTAGTGAGAGCTATTTGCAACTTATTTCTATTTCTTTGTGTCTTAGAGATTTGTTGTGATATCACTTGTTCAAATGCCGTTGACGTACCATGTGTGTATGTTATGAAGTACGTCAATGGAAGTAGTCGGATTTCTATGGGATGGTTTACGTAGACGATGGATAGTAGAGAATGGTTGTCACACGTTTACGTGTTGGCCTGCTCATATTGAGATGCGGGTGCCGGTATGCCCTGTAAGCCATTTATCTACTGTTTAGCGGGCTGTGAGTATCCTCTAGAAGTCCGAGTGCGACAAATGGTATCAGAGCCTGTCTGCCTGTAGGATCCCTTTTACTGGTCGCAGTTGAGTCTAGAAACTATTTTGTAGCTATATAGGAAAAATGAAACGCGAGAGTAGGAATTCTGTTCTTTTATTTCTTTCCCCACCCACCCTCCCTTTTCTGGTAAGGAAGTGCAACGTTGTTTTCTCTTCTCATCTAAACTTTCAAGTTAGGATTTCACGTATCCTGGTTTCTCTAGGATGGTTATATCTACTAGACCATAGGAATGGAGGTGGTTGTGACATGATTTATCATGTTGCCTACTCACGATTGAGAACGGAGGCGTGTAAGCCCCGGAAGCAGATCCTCTATTCCTTAAGCAGTAGATATTGATCCTTTAGAAGCCCGGATGGGTTTTCCGTAGTACCTCAGGAGTGTTTGGTCTTGTGTTTCCCAAATGTTGCTTCGATATCCTGTTCTTCTCAACATCCTTTTCATCCGTTGAAACCTTGTTGTTGCTTGCCACTTCAGTTCTTCTACCGGCGTCTAATCAAAACTTCCCCGATCATCTGCAGATGGATCTCAGGTTCTACCCGTAGGTGGTTCGTATGACTCATTGCGAGAGCACTGCCGGTTATCTGGAGATGCTGAGAGACATGGTCACTTTTCTGGGGTTCCGTTGGGCACCAGAGTACCAGGTCTACGAGCAGCAGCGAGAGTTTGACCAGACCTACTACCGGGCTATTGTCTACATTCTGTCAGATGATGGCATGAGCGTAGTCCACCGCTACGAGGCAGTAGGTTCCACAGTGGATATGGCTGTGCAGCACGCAGCTTATGTGAGTCTCACCGTCCTTCGTGCTGACTACTGGGGATTTGACGATTCTATCTATCGCCACATCCCCCGTGGTTACATCACTTCGGAGGGAGCTCACTTCACTCTCTACGACAACTTGGATGTTTATGAGCATGATAACTCCAGGCTGCACACCACCGCTCAGTTTGTGAGGCATAGTGACGTAGTTGCCCGCACACTATCTCAGGAGTTGGCTTCAGTCAGAGAGCAGCTTTACCTTGCTTTGATTCGTCTGGCGACGTACACCACAGACTTTGTTGGAGACGAGCGCTTTGCACGTTTCGATCAACCAGTTGGTCGTCGTCTGCCAGATGCTGGAGGTTACGAGCCGATCAGAGGTCCACTCCTTAACCTCGGTGCTGGTTACACAGGGATTCCACGCTTTGGAGCACAGGGAGTCGACGCTATGTACTTCACCACACCTAGAGTCGCTCTCAGACCACGTCAGATCTACGTGGATCGTCGTTCCACCTACTTTCGTGGGCGTGCTCCTCACCGTACCTCTCGCCGTACTCCTAGTCGCCGTCCTGCGTGATGAGCATGGGAGTACTGATGTATCCATTCTTAGCTATGTTTAGTTGTCCTTTGGCATTCGAACCATTTATGGTGTGTTGGATATTCTGAGGTATTTGAACATGTGATGATGTACCTTTTGGTTATCTATTCATGCGTCGGAATAATCTCTCTTTCGGTTTCCAAGTCTATCCTTTTCTGTTGTTGTGCTAAAATGCGTTTCCATTCAGGATGCCGCCAACAAGGAACAACGCGCCTGAGCCACCGCCAATCGCGGAGCTGTTGACTCAGATGACCTAAGTCATGGCGCAGATGGCCCAGTTTCAGACTAATCAGCACAACAACCAGACAGCTCCACGGGTCAGCATCAAGGAGTTCCTCAGTCTGGGTCCGAGAGCTTTCGTGGCCACACGCGAGCCTCTGGACGCTAATGACTGGATCCGTGAGATAGCTAAGGCTCTGGAGATTGCTCACGTAGGTGAGGAAGACAAGGTCAAGTATGCCTCCTATCTGCTGAAGGGTCAGGCAGCTACTTGGTGGGAGAACTTCCAGGCCATGAGAACTGGGATACCAGTCACGTGGGGTTGTTTCAAGGAACCCTTCCTGAAGCACCACATTCCAGATGGTCTCATGGAAAGGATGCGTGAAGAGTTTTGCTCACTCAAGCAGGGCAAGTTGGACGTCATCGGGTACCAGAGTGAGTTCAATCGCCTCGCTCGTTACGCTGGAGATGAGGTGTCCACTAAAGCTAAGAAGATGGCAAGGTTCCGCAGAGGATTTAACCCAGAACTCAAGTATGCCCTCACCAACGTCAAGGCCAACAGCTTCGAGGATCTCGTTAACACCGCGCTCAATGAAGAAAATGGGCGCAAGGCGTTTGAGCAGTCTCGCAAGCACTCGCGTGAGGGTGGTTCCTCCTCCAACATGACCACCCCTCAGCAGAAGCGCCGCATCTGGGTACCAAATGGTGCTGTCACTCGGGCTCCATATGCCCAAACTTCTCCAGGCTTCGCTCCCCGCCCACCCAACCCTGCTCAGATGCATGATCAAAGGGCTTCGATGGGGCAGCCAAGGCCAGGGCCTCCTCGTGTCGTCACTTGCTACAAGTGCAAGCAGACGGGGCACTACGCTGACAAGTGCACGCAGAGGCAGCTACCTCCACCACCACCTCGTCCCAACACAAACCAGGCAATGGTGCGCGCTCCCCCGCCTAAGGCCTTCAACTCCAACAACAGGCCTGTCGGGAGGACCGCAAGGGTGAATCATGTCAAGATCGACAAAGCTGAGGAAGCTCCTGACGTCGTTCTCGGTATATTACCCGTAAACTCTTTTCCAGCTAAAGTGTTGTTTGATACCGGAGCATCGCATTCTTTTGTGTCAAAAACCTTCGCCACAACAAACAACCTAATTGTGGTTCCACTAAGCAATCAAATCACTGTTCACTCCCCGGGATCTCAAATGTTGACTTCCAAGATAAGTAAGGACAATCAAATCCTAATTGGAGGCCACATATTCCTTGCTTCTCTCATGTTGCTGGGAAGTTCTGACATTGATGTCATTCTTGGTATGGATTGGTTGAAGGCCAATAAAGCAAGGATTGACTGTGATCAGAAGTCAATAACTCTGTTCCACCCTTCTGGCCAGATAATCTATTCTCCAAATGAATCAAGTTCCATGCAGCTGTGCACCCTCGATGCAAAACCTCTACCTTCACTTGAAAATGTTCCGGTGGTTTGCGACTTCCCTGACGTCTTTCCAGAAGAGTTGCCAGGGATGCCTCCGGACAGAGCTGTTGAGTTTGTGATCGAGCTTGAGCCAGGTACTGCTCCAATCTCTAAGCATCCTTACAAGATAGGAACTCCCGAGCTGAAGTTGTTGAAGGAACAAATTGATATGTACATGGAAAAAGGTTACATTCAACCTAGTTCCTCGGCTTGGGGTTGCCCAACTCTGTTCGTTGCGAAGAAGGATCACACAAAGAGACTCGTTGTTGACTATCGTCCTCTTAACGAGAAAACCACCAAGAACAAGTATCCAATTCCTCGTATCGATGATCTTTTTGATCAACTTGCTGGAGCCTCAATATTCTCCAAGTTGGACTTGAGGATGGGTTACCATCAAATAAAGATCAGAAAAGAAGATATTCCAAAGACAACTTTCACCACTCGCTACGGCCTATATGAATTCACCGTCATGTCCTTTGGTCTCACCAATGCACCGACGACTTTCTCTCGACTCATGAATTCTGTCTTCCATGAATACCTCGACAAGTTCATTGTGGTATATCTCGATGACATTCTTGTCTACTCAAAATCCGAGGAAGAGCATGAAGAACATCTTCGTCTCACTATCATGAAGCTTCGCGAGCATCGTCTCTATGCCAAGTTCTCCAAATGTGAGTTCTGGATTTCAGAAGTCGCTTACCTTGGTCATGTCATCTCAGCCAAGGGCATAGCCATTGATCCAGAAAAGGTTAAAGCAATTGTTGATTGGAAACCTCCAAAGACGGTGAAGAAAGTAAGAAGTTTTCTTGGCTTGGCTAGCTATTGCCGTCGTTTCGTCCAAAACTTCTCCAAGATTGCTAAACCTCTCACTGACCTCACAAAGAAGGACAAGAAGTTCGTTTGGTCTCCACAATGTGATGAAAGTTTCAATCTCCTGAAGACTAAACTCACTTCTACACCAGTTCTGGTTGGCCCAGATCCTTCCAAACCTTTCCAAATATTCTGTGATGCTTGTCTCCAAGGTCTAGGTGCAGTTCTTATGCAAGAACGTCAAGTTGTGGCTTATGCTTCACGTCAGTTGAACGCACATGAGCTCAATTATCCCACTCATGACCTTGAACTTGCAGCAGTTGTGTTTGCCCTCAAGAAATGGAGACAATACTTGTTGGGTAATCGCACTGAAATCTTTTCCGATCATAAGAGTCTGAAGTATATCTTCACTCAACCAGATCTAAACCTCAGGCAAAGGGATCAAAGACTTTGATCTTACCATTTCTTACACTCCAGGCAAGGCTAATGTTATGGCCGATGCTCTCAGTCGCAAGTCGTATTGCAATAATCTCATGATCATGGAAAGCCAACCTCCTCTTCATGAAGAATTCCAGAAGCTCAACCTTGGTCTTGTTCCTCAAGGCTATCTTGCAAACTTGATAGCCAGTCCAACTCTCGAGGACAAGATTCGTTCTGAACAACTTCGTGATGCTGAAATCAAGAAGATTGTAGAACACATCAAAGGAGGCAATGAGAAATTTAAGTCCTTCTCAATTGATGACAAGGGAACTGTGTTCTTCGAAGGACGCATTGCAGTTCCTCAAATTCAAAGTCTCAAAGATGTCATTCTGAAGGAGGCTCATGAAACTCCTCTCTCCATACACCCTGAGAGTACAAAGATGTACCAGGATATCAAGACACTGTATTGGTGGCCTGGCATGAAACGTGAAATTGCTCAATACGTTTCTGAATGCGACGTTTGTCAACGTGTCAAGGCAGTCCATCAGAAAACTGCCGGTCTTCTCCAACCTCTGAAAATCCCTGGGTGGAAGTGGGACATGATTGAAATGGACTTCGTCACTGGTTTTCCAAAGTCCAAGAGGGGCAACGATGCAATCTTCGTTGTCATTGATCGTCTCACTAAAGTAGCTCACTTCTTTCCTGTCAAAGAAACAATCTCAGCTAGTCAGTTAGCAGAGCTCTACACAGCAAAGATTGTTCCTCTTCATGGTGTTCCATTGGAAATAAGCTCAGACCGTGGAAGCATCTTCACTTCTCATTTCTGGAAAAGCTTTCAAGAAGCATTGGGCACCAAACTTCTGTTCAGCACAGCCTACCATCCTCAGTCTCAAGGGCAAGTCGAAAGAGTCAATCAGATTCTCGAGGATATGCTCAGAGCATGTGGTCTCTCGTTTGGCATGAAATGGGAGGAATGTCTTCCATATGCTGAATTCTCCTACAACAACAGCTTCCAGGCAAGCCTAGGCATGGCACCATTTGAGGCTCTCTATGGCCGCAGATGCAGGAGTCCAATCAATTGGTCTGGAGCTGGTGAACGTTCACTCTTAGGCCCTGACATTGTTAAGGAAGCCGAAGAGAAAGTTCGCATCATTCGTGACAATCTCAAGATTGCTCAGTCTCGTCAGAAAAGCTACTATGACAGCAAGCACAGGGACATGGTCTATGCACCTGGTGACAAAGCATATCTCCGTGTAACTCCCCTCAGAGGCACTCATCGTTTTGGTGTCAAAGGAAAGCTTGCACCAAGATACATTGGTCCTTTCAACATTCTCTCAAGGCGTGCAGAAAATGCCTATCGTCTTGAACTTCCAGAAAAGCTATCCAAGGTGCACGATGTGTTTCACGTGTCACATCTCAAGAGGTGCTTCAAAGATCCAGGTCGTGCAGTTGATCATGATTCCATTGATCTGCAAGAAGACCTCTCTTATGAGGAGCACCCTATTCGAATTCTCGATGAGACCGAGCGTAAAACTCGCAACAAGAGCACCAAGTTCTTAAAAGTGCAGTGGTCTCATCATTCCGATAAAGAGGCAACATGGGAGACCGAAGAGGATCTTCGCAAGAAGTATCCGGACCTTTTCTCTTCTCAGTAGGAATCTCGGGGCGCGATTCCTTCAAGGGGGGGCGTTTTGTAACATCCCAAGTATGAAAAACAACCTTTAGAATGTTTGCTCCTTGTTATTTTATGTTTTGCATCATGTCATCATAAGCATTGCATTTGTTTTCATTTGTTTTCCATTTGTTTTCCCTTGTTTTTCTATTTGAATTTCAAACAAATTTCAAATTTTTGTTTCATACTTGTTCTGTTACAATTTTTCAAATGAAATATTCAAATCAAAACATCAAATTGCTTCCAATGAACTTGAAAGTTCAAACTATTTAAATTGCTTCTTTTCAATAATTCATTTGATACCAAATTCACTCAAATTCAATTAAATTACAAACAGCAACACAATTTGAAATTTTTGAAAACCAAAAGTTTGCACATTGGTGCTTTTACAATAAATAACTTATAAACATTTTTACCTAAATTTTTTCAACCCAAAAACCCCTCTAATTCTCTCCTTTCCTTTCCTTTTCTTTTCAGCAAAAAAAAACAGAATCAGAAAAACAAAAAATAAAAACGCAGAGGGGAGAGGGCAGGCCAGTGGGCCGAGCCCACCAAACCTTTTCCCCCCAGGCCCAGCCCACCATCCCTCTCATCCCCTACCTCTGTACGGCTGCCCATCGAGGGTGTCCACGTCGAGCAACAGAGGCAGGGGACGGACAGCAGCACCTCCCCCTCCTCCTTATAATCTCGGCCACGAGCTCCTCCCCGTGCCCTAGACCTCCACCTCCCATTCTCCTCGCGCCGCCGCCGTTTTCCCCTTCTCCTCCCTCTGTTCCTCTCTCTGTACCCACCACCAAACGCCACCGCACACAACGTCGGCGATCTCCGCGCCCATGGCCCTCCTCCGCACAGGTTGAGCACGGGGATCGGTCCCCCGCTGCGTCCTCTCCCTCCTCGACAACTCATCGGTGACTGGGAGCCCTTGGTTCGCCACCGCCGTCTCCCTCCACCTCGCCGTCGTCCACTGTCCACCGCACCGAGCTCCTCTTCTTCTACCCCCTCACGGTGAGCACGATCCCCTCCATCCCTTCCTCTCTGCACCCTCGCCTGCACGCACACGTACACGGTGCCTTGCACCCGCCCACGAGCAGCAGCAGCAGTGCAGCAGCCGCCGTCGATGATCTGTGCCTCGCCGTGGTTCAGTTAGCTGAAGAAAATTCAGTTTCGTCAGTCTAAAACTAAAACTGAACCTTATACCCCCGCGCGCCTCTCTACTGACAAGAACAGCAGCACACCCCAGTGGCAGCGCGCTGCGCACACGCACACGAGGGCGTGGGTTCGAGTCCCCCCCTCTCGGAATAAAATCCAAGCTTTTTCAACAAGCGCTGACAGGTGGGGCCCCCTGTCAGCGACCCCGCACGCCACATACGCACCACGGTGGCCCAGGCCCCCCCTTGTCAGTGGCCTAGGCTGGGCCACTGCGAGGTGAATTTCGTTCTGGCCCTTTTTCTTTTTAAGATCCAGTCCCTGTTTATTTACAGTTTAGTCCCTGATTTTCAAATACAAATAACTTGGGCATTTCAAATCCAAATAAAAAAAATAAAATATGTTTTCTGTACCAAACTTAATTCTCTACATGTTTAGATCATTTTTTTACTGTTTTGAACATTTCAAATTGTTTCAAAAATTCAAATTCAAACTACTATTTCAAATTTGGTTAAATTCATAACTAATTCAAATTTAATTCAAATGTCACATATAAAATATGTTTTCCATGCAAAATTGAACCACCTTTCCAAATATAAACTTTGTTTCCTATTTTGGATAATTAAAATTGGTTAAATATTTTTAAACCTTGTTCAAATCATTTAAAATTGCTAAATTCATAACTTGGTCAAATTAAATTCTTTTTGAGCATATAAAATATGTTTTCAAACCAGAAAAATGTAACCTTTTCAATTATGAATTTTATTTCATGTTTTGAACAAATAAGAATTCAAATAATTTCATACTTGAATTAAATTCATTTAAATCTTGTTTAAACTTGTTTAATTCATAATTAATTCATTTTAATTCCTTTTTCAACAAATGAAACATGTATTCCACCTAAAATTTTGTGTTCTTTCTAAATATGAATTTTTTTATCTAATTTGAACATTTAAAATTGGTGAAAACAACAAATGCTTGTGTAACTCATTTAAGAAGCCCATTTGCATAACTTAATAAATAAATTTCCAAACTTGGCCAACAATATTTCAAATTGAAGCTATTGTTGTTTTTTTATTGTTTTCTTCATCCATGCATCATTATAAGCAACTTACACATGATGGTTATTTGTAGATCATTTAATTCAACCTTAATTCATGGGCTTTCCATATGCAATCCAAATTGCATATGGGCCCATTTAATTATGTTACCATGTCAACTAGCTTACCTTTGATGCATTAATTAAATTGTCATGCATCGTCCCATGATTGTGCATTATGCCATGTTATTGATTGTTTGTCTCTCTGCGTTGTTTGTTTGCTTCTTCCCGAATAGACGACGACGCTGAGACAGACGAGGTTTACGACACTACTTTTGAGGAGTTAGCCCAGTACCAGGCTACTGAGTTTGCAGGCAAGTATTCACTCACAAGAACCATTGTGTCCTTTCCACACTGGATATCGATACTTTCCGTTGTTTATTCTGCTAGCCTTAAGATTCGTTGCTTGTGTTCCGATCCTATCACATGTTATCCTGTAACCCTGATATCGCCTTTCCTCCACACCTATAACCCCGTTGCTTGTTGCATGTGTCTTACTAGCATGCTTAGGGTTGTTTATGCTCGAGTCTGCTGTCCGTTATTTCTGTTACTATATTTATTATGTTCTGGGGCTCGATGTTTAAACAACAACGTGTTAATGTTTGAGGTAATGCTAATTTGATGATAAGGCACCGGCAGGAGGCCGGGTATGGTTTTGAGGCCTGCTAGTGTCGAACTCAGGAAAAGTCTTTGTCCTCTAGATCCATGATGAGCGCGCTAACCGCATGTGGGAAGCGTGTATGGGCGCCCCCCTCAATTTGATTCGATTCGCATCTCGTCCAAATCGCCTCATTTAGTTCGGGTTTTCTATTTGCCGCATGCATATGCAGGTGCGAACCCGAGGCCAGGGTGGAACTTTTGTAGTCGGCATTTAGGGAGACACGTTCTTAGAGTGCTATGAGGGTCCCCTTTTCTTCGTGGGGCTTGATTAGCCGTGCGCTCAATTGCACGGGGTTCTTTGGGCTTGATGCGAAGAAGAGTTGGGTTGTGTTGAGTGCCTCGCTTGGTGGAAGTGCATTTCCATCTTGCGGGGTATTCTTACGTGTACGGCCAAATTGGTGCATCCATGCAGGGTTAAATCTTCTCGAGAAGTCGTGTTGTCCGCGGTTATGGATGACTTGGTGATAGGGCTGGCTAACAAGGATTAGACAACTTACACCTAATTTGATACTAATGTTGACTAGTAATAGACCTTATTGACACAATAACTTGACCCATCATTAATCCAACTGTGTGAGTTATCCTCGGATTGCTTCTTTGGATAAGGGGCGAGATCCAGGATGGGTTTGTTTGAGGTTAGTGGTAGTTGGTTACGATACGCTATCTTATCCCTTTCTTTTAGTCGGTAGTTGTAGCGTGTTTCTGTAGTTGGTTAGAGCAGCCTGCTGCCGTACTTTTGTATCACCTATTCTTCCGTTGAACCCAAAGCATCTGTACTTGGTGTTGCCGGGTACTCTTTTGTATCTTGTGAGTCTTGCTTGCCAGTACTTGTCTGTACTGACCCCTTTGGGGCTGTGGTTTCCGCAGACTACGTTTCCGAGGATCCCCATGGTGGCTACTACGTGGAGTATGACGAGGCTGCTGACGAGTAGATAGCGGACCCGGGCAGGATCCGAAACATCGTGGATGGGCTCCGTCTTTTCGTTTTCGGCCTCTTAGGCCTATTTGGATCTTGTCTGTACTCAGACACTTTGGATGCTTCCGCTGTGATGTAATGATGACTTGTTGGGACATGTGTCCTCTGGATGATTGTATTTGCTATCTCTGCTCTAGTGAGAGCTATTTGCAACTTATTTCTATTTCTTTGTGTCTTAGAGATTTGTTGTGATATCACTTGTTCAAATGCCGTTGACGTACCATGTGTGTATGTTATGAAGTATGTCAATGGAAGTAGTCGGATTTCTATGGGATGGTTTACGCAGACGATGGATAGTATAGAATGGTTGTCACACGTTTACGTGTTGGCCTGCTCATATTGAGATGCGGGTGCCGGTATGCCCCGTAAGCCATTTATCTACTGTTTAGCGGGCTGTGAGTATCCTCTAGAAGTCCGGGTGCGACATTTTTCCATAAGGTGGTTCTGCACTCTCATATTAAATTTATCTTGCTTAATGACATAATTATCAAATTCCTCTAAGCATTGATCAGGAGGTTTTCTATAGGGAATATCTCTACTATAAAAATATTGGTGAGAGTGTACCTAAATGGATGGTGAGTGAGGGATTGGCTTACATAATTCTTATATAGGTGGAAGATTCTTCACATCTTCAGATTTAATACACGTCACTTTAAGAGATTTCTTGGCTTCTCTCATCACTTCATCATTTAATTCAATCATTCCCCTCTTCTTAGGTGTTGATGTTGGTGTAGGTACTGGAGTAGGGGTCGGCTCAGGCTCAATCACAGTCCAATCATCATGATTTTGGCTTATTTTAGCCATTAATTCCTCAGCTTCTTCTGGAGTTCTTTGCCTGAAAACACAACCAGCACAACTATCCAGGTATGTCCTAGATTCAACAGTGAGTCCATTATAGAATATATCAAGAAGTTTATTATCTTCTAGCTTATGCCCAGGTGTAGCTCTAACTAAAGAACATAACCTTGCCAAAGATACAGGCAATTTCTCTTCTTCCAATTGCTTGAAATTAAATATATTTTGTAAAGCAGCATGTTGAGCACTAGCAGGAAAATATTTATGAAAGAAAGAATTAACCAAACCAATAGGACTATCAATAGATCCAGGAGACAATTTGATAAACCAAGTTTTAGCTTCGTCCTTTAATAAGAAAGGGAATATTTTAGCAACAAAGTAGCTACGTTTCTTAAGATCATCAAAGAATAAGCTACTCAAAGAGGATATATCATTCATATGTTTCATAGCACTTTCATTTTCAGTTCCACAAAAAGGTTCTTTCTCAATAATAGGTATATAAAATAAATCACGAGCGAAATCATAATCCTTATCCCTAATATAAATAGGAGAAGTGGAAAACTTAGCATCAGGAGATAATTAATATCTAACAGCACGACTTTCCATAAGACATATAGCAGCATCTTTATCCTTCAAAGCATGTATTTCATCAATAATATCATCACTCGGTTCAATATAAGCATCATCTAAATCATCACTAGGGTTTTCTCTAAACTCAGTTGAAAAAGCATGAGTAACAGGATTTTTATCAGGAGTTTCAGTGTTTGCAATATTTTTAGCTTTAGCAATAGTAGCATCTAAGAAAGGACCAAGAGAACCACTCTCATCAAGCACAGTAGAAGCATCATCAAAAGTATTAGAATCAATTTCAGATTCAGTAGAAGTACCATGTGTAGCATGTGGTGGTGTAAGAAGCTTTCTCATAACAGACGGTGAATCAAGAGCAACAAAGGTGTTCAGAATTGTACCTCTTCTTGTAGTGGATGGTAATATAGGAAACTTTCCATCACGAGACTTACCCATGATGAATGATGGCAGTAGATAATAATACTCTCCGGAGAGCTCGCAAATAAAGCTATGCTCCCCGGCAACGGTGCCAGAAAATAGTCTTGATGACCCACAAGTATATGGGATCGCAACAGTCTTCGAGGGAAGTAAAACCCAAATTTATTGATTCGACACAATGGGAGCCAAAGAATATTTGTGAGCCTTAACAACTGAGTTGTCAATTCACCTGCACCTGAAAGTACTTTTGTTCGCAGTGGTTTATCAGTAGTAACAATTTTATAGTAGCAGCAGTAGTGAAATAATAATAGCAGTAGTATGAAAACAGCAACAATAGTGATTGAAGTAAACAGAGGGATTAAATACTGTAGGCATAGGGATGGATGAACGGGAGTTGCATGTATAAGAAATTTCTAATAATGATCATGTCAGGGGCATTGCAGATAAATAAGATAAAGCATCCAAGCACTAAGTAACCATAGGCATGTGTTCTGTAAATAGTCGTACGTTCTCGCAATGAGAACTTGCACAACATCTTTTGTCCTACCAGCCCGTTTTCAGTGGGGCCTCAAGGGAACTACTGGTAATTAAGGTGTTCCTTTTAGTAGAACACCGGAGCAAAGCATTAACACTCCATGAACACATGTGATCCTCACATCACAGCCATCCCCTCTGGTTGTCCCAATTTCTGTCACTTTGTGGCCTCGGGTTCTGGACAACGATACATGTAAACAACTTGCAGCTATGATCAAGAAACAATAATTATCATCGTGATTCAATAACATGTTTAGATCTGAGATCATGGCACTCGGGCCCAAAGTGGCAAGCATTAAGGATAACAAGTTGCAAAAATGTCAATAGAACTAATAGAGGATACTAGGCACTATGCCCTAACAATCACGACATTATTACATGAACGATATCATCCAATCCCTACCACCCCCTTCAGCCTACAACGGGGAATTACTCACACATGGATGGGGTAAACATGGATGGTCGATGGAGAGGCGTTGGTGATGACGATGGCGATGATCTCCTCCACTTCCCCGTCCCGGCAGGGTGCCAGAACAGGAACTTCTGATCTCCGAATCGAGGTTCAAGACGGCGGCGGCGCTCTGTTGTGTTCCTATGGAATATGACGACCCCCCTCGGGTTTCAGGGTTGGAGGCTACTTGTAGTCGAAAGGGGAGTCCGAGGGGGTCCTGGGGGGCCCACACCCTATGCTGGCGCGGCCAGGGGGTACCCGCGCCAGGGGTGGCCCCTCTCCTGGCCCCCTTCTGGCTTCCGG
Source organism: Alopecurus myosuroides (assembly GCA_028641055.1). Taxonomy (NCBI): domain Eukaryota; kingdom Viridiplantae; phylum Streptophyta; class Magnoliopsida; order Poales; family Poaceae; genus Alopecurus; species Alopecurus myosuroides. The sequence continues at coordinate 295,490,832 of CM054057.1, read as the reverse complement.
GGTCTTCTGGGGTGAAAACATCAAAGGGCTCTTTTCTGGGCATTTTCCCGAAAGTTGACTTTTCTGCATAAAAACGAGACACCAAAGTAATTCGGCTGAAAACAGCGGTAGTCCGTGTTAGTTGTATCCAAAACACACAAGTTTAGAGGAAAACGATAAGAAAAGTGTTTGGAAAAGGAGATACGTTTTCGATGTATCAGGTATCCACTCTTGTCAAAGGAGGGGTGGAAGCCACCATCTTGGCAATCTGCCTTTTGATCCTCAAAAGGTCCAGAGGAAGTTCCCGGACGGCGTCCAGTGCCCAGTTGTCTTGGGGAGTGGCGGCGGAATTGTTAGAAGCAGGAATCCCCGTATCCTTTCCAGGATAAAGGACGTCCTCACGGTAAAAGAAATAACCCGTCTAGATTTTGACGGACTCACTTATTTTGATTTTGGAGAACCATTCCTCCCTGTGACGATGCAGGTTAAAAGGAATGGTCCCACAGACGGAAGGCAGCCCGTCTGAAGTATTACGCTTCACATAGAAGCAATACCGAAAGAAATCTAGCCTAGGTTCTATTCCTAAATACCCCTCAAAAAGGTCTAGAAAGCCGGAGATGTAAAGGATGTAATTAGGAGTGACATTGTGGGGTTGGAAGCCATAATGGTTTAGAACCTGGAGGAAGAAGGTAGAAAGTGGACATTCCAAACCTATGAGGATGTGGGAGGCAAGCATTACTCGCTTGCCGTCTTTTGGCTTCGGCTCCTCATCTTATTCCTCGAGCTGCCATTTTCCTTCCCGAACAAAGCCGTTTTTGCATGATTTGGAGGATATCTGAAGCAATGGAACATTGCATCCAATTCCCGACCTCCTCTCCTTCTTCTTCAGCTCCGACGGCCCGCTCGCTTTCCACATCTTCGCCGGTGCGAGGCATGTTTTCTCCGCCCCCGATTTGGAGACGAGCAAAGTGACGGTGAGGGGTGGTGGAGGCGTAGATTCGGAGCCAGCGGTGTTAGGGTTGTTCCCGACCGCCGCGCTCGAAGAAACCTCCGGCATAGCTCCGGAGAGGATCGATGCCATATGAGGCCCCAGAGAGCCTGCTGCGGAGGGCGATGCTCCCGTAGCCATAGGAGCAGTTGGGGAAGTCGATGGAGCTCCTGTGGAGAGCATGGCTGCGTTTGGGTCATCGGAAAAGATGGTCGCATGATGATCTCTGCCCGAGCTCATCCTGACAGAATATTTGGCCCGCGTTGAGCCTCTCCCACCAATGGTCACCGGAGTAGGAGCTTGGTGGAAGGGGGCTCTCTCGTTCGTTATTAGCTCTCTTGTCTCGAGTGGGCCGTTGTGTGCGGGAATGGAAGAAGGTGGAATCGCAGTATTTATAGACATTTGTGCCAGGATTAGTCCAACGGCTAATTTAGCCGTTAGATGCATGTCGCGTTTGCCACTAAAAATCCGGGATTGCGTTATGTGGAGCCGTGAAGCTATATCTCCTTGTTAAAATGGCGGTGACGTAAGAAGAAATTATGTGCTTATGTCACAATTAACAGGTTGCTTCTAAATGAAGATTGCAAGAGAAATGTCGGATTCTAGAAAGCTGAATTTGGAATGTTTTTTTTAAAAGATTCAAGACTGATGGCCATCTTTTCCGATCCATATATTTCAAGAAAGGACGAAGATGGAAGGTCTTAATTCGCCTTGGGGGCTAATGTCAGATATATGCCAAATAGGGGTATATCCGCAATTGGACGAAGGCTGGATTACCCAGGTGGCCCACGGGTGATGGAGCAATAAAGCCCATTGGGCGTCCCAGTAATCTGACGTACGGGGAGGCTAATTCTAGAAGAACCCGGATTATGGCCCAAAGCGTAATCCGACATGGAGAAGAAGTCAGAGGTCACGTTTACCAAGAATAGAAATGCTTTCCTTAGTATTTATGTTTACCTTCATGTAAGCCCTAGTCCGGCTACCTATATAAACCCGGACGGGAGCAGCCTCAGGGCAGACAAGATCGCAAGATTGCAAAATCTAGACTCACGTTGTATTCTGTATAGTCCAGGTTTGATACCTGATTAGTGAGATTTCAGGAGTAGGGCGTGGCCATTGTTACGACGTACCGAACATGGGTAAACTTGTGTCCCCTCCGCTGACAACTTCCCTACATTTTCACCCACCATCTACTCAAAGGCTTATGGCACCCCTGCCATGAACCATACTAAGAACACTCGACACTTTTACTCAAGTATTTCTCCTTTATCCTAGTTTGACTAAACAATTTAGTCAATGGAAATCTACCGGTTTCTTATGTGCACAATAAAATCTTAGAATCAACATGAATATCTCCTTTATCATGGATATATATGATAATCCAATATGATATATATATATACATATATATATATATATATGAGCACTATTATATTATTTGTTTTGGTTAGCACTTCATGGTCATTGTCTCGGAATTTTGATGACTACATCACAAAATGAATATTACATCAAATTCCTCACACGACCCTTATTCATTATTAAAATTGATTTATTTATTGAATAAGGCGATGAATTGGAACATTTGTATGTTTCCCCTTTCATTCAACCCTTCTCCAAAAATTCACAATCTTAACTTAATATAATTTCCACCTCAATATGATGAGAAGACACTTTTCTCCTTTTCCAATGTATTCAAACACTTGGATTAAAAGTAGAAATTTAGTACCAATAAATATATTGGTTTTATGCAAAACTCTCTAATCAATTGTGCATCATACTTGAGCAATATTGACTAATAGGAACTATCATTCAAATAAATCTAAGTTAATTAATGACAAGTTTCCAACTTTAACAACCAAAAAAAAAAAAATTCTGTAGTGGGTTGAGAATTATTTTCATTTTACGCTTTTACTTATCACACCAAGAAATTTGAAAATTTCCTTGTAAAATTTCTTAAATCCTTGTCTCACAAAGATTTTATTATCAGGATAATTTTGAGTCTCTCAAAATTTATCATGAGTAATTTTTGACTATGAGAACTTTCTTTGTCAATCATGTTATAATTCTATTAAGCCTTTCGACTTCAATAATAATTCTTTGATCTTACTTTTTGATTCAAAACACTCCCACAGACTTTTATAAAATATCCAAACTTTAATTATTTCATCTATTCCACTTCTTGACTATGATTAACTTATTTTAAAATTCACAAGTGAATAGAACTTTATGGATTTTTTAGCTTTATTTATTAATTTGCAGACAATATCTAAACCTTGATAAATCAATAAAAGACTTATCACCAATTTATTTAACATGCCATAAAAATAATACGTAAACTTAAGTAATAATTGAATCAAAACTTTCAAGACTTAATAATAAAAATTAATGACATGATACAATAAAGAAGATCATAAACTTTGAATTTCCAAGTTTGGAATTCCCACAAATATTTTATAATTCAAACTCAACATAGTTAATTCTTTAACATAAAATAATCATTACAAAATGATCGAACTCAAAATAACAATTATTTTGAAGTCATAATGTTGATCCTCTTTAATGACTTGGACTTCGTAGATGACGCTGATGCTCTTTGATGGTGCGTTGGAAACCCCAAGAGGAAGGTGTGATGAGCAAGTGGCAAGAATATCCCCAAGTTAAGAACCAAGGTTATCAACCCAGTAGGAGGAAGAGGATCTCAGGAAGGTTGATGCCACTGACGGTGCTGCTGGCGCTTCACCGGTGTCAGCAACAACGTGGAACCTCCACACACCACAACCAAAATACTTTGTCCCAACGGTAGAGTGAGGTTGTCAATCTCCGGTCTTGCTGAAAACAAAGATTAGACGTATAGTGTGGAAAATGATGTATGCTTGCAGTAAGTAAAGAAAGCAGTAAATAGTTGTGGTTTGTTTAACAGTGTGGAAAAATGGACCGGGGTTCATAGGTTCACTAGTGGTGTCTCTCCATAAACGATAGCATGCTAGGTAGTGCACAATATAACATGATGATTACTATGATATTTAGTGCGGGCATTACAACAATATACATAGACCGACATCCATCTGCATCTATGACTAATAATCCACCCTCAGGTTATCATCTGAACCCCCTTAGGTATTAAGTTGCAAGCAACAGATAATCGCATTAAGCAATGTGTGTAATGTAAGCAATGATTGTGCACGCGGGCACTCTCACCGTTGTTTTCTCCCTAGTGGCAACAACACATCCTCCCCCGTTACATTTCTGTCACTCGAGCACATGCGAAAAGGAGGCACAAACCCAACTATCGAGCATAAATACTCCCTCTTGGACTCACTAGCAACTACTTGGCCAGAGCAACCACTAGCAATGGAAAGCATGCAAGATCACAAATAGCATAAGCAAATAAAGACTATAATCAGCTTGGCATAAGGTCAATATTCATCGAATCCCAGCAAACACAACATACAGAATTACATAAGATCAATCTCGATCATGATAGGTAGCTCACGAGATCTAAACATGGAGGCATATGAGGAGAAGAGAACCATCTAGCTACAGCTATGAACCCGTAGTCCAAGGATGAACTACTTACGCATCACTCCGGAGGCAGGCATGGTGGTGTAGAGGCCTCCGGTGATGATCTTCTCTCCGGCAGGTTGCCGGAAACACCTTCAGAACCCCCTGATCTCGGGTTGATGGTGACGGCGGCTGCGGAAGTTTTCGGGAATTTTTGATCAGGTACCTAGGGTTTTCCATCCGGGGGGATTAAATAGGCGAAAGGGCAAAGGCGGTAGAGCTCCAGGGGCCCCACACCTATAGGTGGCGTGGACAGGGGGACCCGCGCCACCCTATGGTGTGCCCCCCTATTGCCCGTCTTCGACTCCTCTTCGGTGTTCTGGATGCTTCCTGGGAAAATAGGAACTTCGGGCTTTGTGGGGTCCAATTCCGAGAATGTTTCAAGAACAAATTTTCTGAAACCAAAAACTGCAGAAAACAAGGAACTGGCACTTGCCATCTTGTTAATAGGTTAGTCCCAGAAAACGTATAGAAATGCTATAAATAAGGGAGAAAACAAGTAGAAATTGACATAATATGATCATGGAGCATCATAAATTATTGATACGTTGGAGACATATCAAGCATCCCCATGCTTAGTTCCTACTCGTCCTCGAGTAGGTAACGATAAAACAATAATTTCTGAGGTGACATGCTACTAACATAAACTTGATCAATCTAATGTAAAAGCATATGCCCGCTGAGATCATAGAACTTCAAACACAAACACGATAAGTAGAACTTTAATAATAAATCATAGCAATTACTTTTCATCACGAAGAGTAACTCAAATAAAGGATCATGAATAATAATGCAAAGAAAGGTAAACGTTTGTTTCAGGTATAGAGAAAGCATAGAAAAGTGATATTTCACTAGCCTTAAGAGTGGGGCAAAACATAAATGCCAGGACACCTTCAAAGTTCATGAGGAAGAATAGAACAAATAATTTAAGAACAAATAGTATCACATCATGAAGTAATTATTGATGCTTATGGGACAAATGCACATAGAACTCAGAATGGCAAAAACCCTCTCTCAACTATGCATAAATTTAGAAGATGGAGACTCAACATAAAAGTAAAAGAAAGGCAATTCGCAGAGAGAAGCAGGGATCACTCATGTGCTAGAGCTTTTATTTTATTAAACAGAGGTATTAAAAGATTGACACTCCTCCCATCCATCTTGTACAAACCATGGCTAACCGAATCCTCGGGTGCTTGCCAAGAATCACATGCCGTGGAGGAGTCTCTATATTTTGGGAGATGTATAATAATGTCAACGAATGGTAAACAGAAAATACAGTACATCACAAGCCAACTGGATTCACAAGAGAGGTTCCCATGGTGAAGGACGCAACTAGTGTAGAAGGTCATCCCTCTTTCTCTTTTTTTTACACAATTATGCTTTGACTGATAAATCAGGGGCAAAAATAGTGAACAGAATTTGTTTGTATTAATTTGGGGCTGGGCACCCCGCTGCCAGCTCTTCTATCATTTGGATAAGCGGATGAAGCCACTAGTCCAAGGGTGTGAAATCCAATCAACAAGTGAGATAAAGATTCTCTATTGACGTCCTCATGAGCAAAAAGAGGAACATAAAGTAGGAGTAATTTTGAAGGTTTTAAAGGTAACACATGAGCAATTTACTTGGAGTGGCAGTTAAATACCACACGTAGGTAGGTATGGTGTACACAATGGGAAAAACTTTAGTTTAAGGGAGTTTGGATGCACGAGTAGAGCTCATACTCAGTATAGGTGGAGGCTAGCAAAAGACTGGGAGCGACAAATCAAGAGAGCATAAGAGCCATAATCATGCATAACGACATAAGCATCATTAATTAAATCATAAGCAGTATCACAAGTTCAAAAACTAAGTGGTCATGGAGTCTATTCGTAACTGGTTTTTAGTCATAAACATGGTGTGAGCATGCGTCAAGTCAACCAAATAAAACATTCGAAAGAGAATTCCATATATTGATGCTTTACTATGACAAGAACAACTCATGAATCTTTCAAGACATATTAAAAACTCTCAGCTATTTGAGGATAATCATGCTACTCAATAACCACAAGGCTTTAAAAATAAAATAACATTTAGCATGGCATGAAAAAGTTCTAGCCACAGTCTATACAAGCTTCTACTTGCACTGTTATAAATTCTACTTCAAGCATCAGTTTTCTTTCTCCCAACAAGCACCATACAAAACATGCTTTAACAAAAAAAATACTATTTATGATACATCAAGCAAACATGAGAGTACTCACATAACACTACTAAAACTAACAAGTGTAATAAGAGATGTATGCAAAACATGAGCTAAATAAATGCAGTAGCTAGATAGAGATTAAGAATACAACGTATTCTCATAAAAAAGCAGAGCGTGTCACTCTCCAATGAAAGAATGCTGGGGTCCAACAAAGGTTATTGAAAAAGTAAAAACAAAGTAAAAGCAAAAAAAACTGAAAACAAAAATAAAAGACGCTCCAAGTAAAGCACATAATATGCGACCGAAGAAAAATATAGTTTCACTAGAAGTGACCTGATAATTTGTTGATGAAGAAGGGGATGCCTTGGGAATCCCCAAGCTTAGACGCTTGAGTATTCTTGGAATTTTCTGGGATGTACCACCGGGCCATCCCCAAGCTTAGGCTTTTCACTCTTCTTGATCACATCATATCATCCTCTTCTCTTGACCCTTGAAAACTTCCTTCACACCAAAATTCTCACAATCTTCATTAGCAACGTTAGTGCAATTGAAATAATAAATTCACATGGTTCAGTTTCAACACAAGTCTAACACTCAAAAACACATTAGCTACTGTCACAACTTCTTTTAAAACTCTTTTTCTCAAAAGAACACCAAAAGAAAGAGATTAAGATGCAAATGCGATAAATGACAGAAATCTATCAAAACAGGACATCAGGTAAAGATCATTTTTTCAAAACTCTTCTGTTGGTCAAATCAAAAAGTGGTCAACTAAGAAAAGTTGCGTATATAACTCGGGATTAATCACAAAAAACTCATGTCATTTTGAATTTTCTGTGATTTTTAAGTTTCCTGCGCAGAAATCCGAAATATAGTCTCAACTTTCCACTAGAGGCTTTACTTGGGTCAACAAAAACACAAAACAAAAGATACAACAGGGTTTCTAAGGAAATATACAACACCCAGGTGTAAATCACACCAAAGAAAACGAAGGTAAACGGGTTGAAAACAGCGAAATAAAACGGGTTGTCTCCCGGTGGCGCTTTTCTTTAACGCCTTTCAGCTAGGCATAAAAGAGCAAATCAAGTATTTTCAAGTGAAGAAGCATCAACATCATATCTTGCCCTAATAATAGAGTCAAAAGGTATCTTCATATTCTTTCTAGGAAAGTGTTCCAAACCTTTCTTGAGGGGGAATTGATATTTAATACTCCCCTCTTTCATATCAATAATAGCACCAACAGTTCTAAGAAAAGGTCTTCCCAAAACAATAGGACAAGAAGGATTGCATTCAATGTTCATAACAACCAAATCAACAGGGACAAGGTCATTGTTAACCGTAATAAGAACATCATCTATTCTACCAAGAGGTTTCTTCTTAGCATTATCAGCAAGATGAATATCCAAATAAAAGTGTTCCAACGGTGGTAGATCAAGCATATTATAAAGCTTTTGAGGCATAACAGAGATACTAGCACCAAGATCACACAAAGAGTTGAAATCAAAATCATTTAATTTTATCTTAATGATAGCCTCCCAACCATCATCTAATTTCCTAGGGATAGATGTTTCAAGTTTCAACTTTTCTTCCCTAACTTTCATGAGAGCATTGGTAATATGTTTAGTAAAGGCCATATTCATGGCACTAGCATTGGGACTTCTAGCAAGATTTTGTAGACCTTAATAACTTCAGAGATATTGCAATCATGAAAATCAATATTATTATCATCAAAAGTAATGGGACCATTATCTCCCATACCTCTAAAAATTTCAGCACTTTTATCAGAACCAATTTCAGCAGTTTGAGGCAATTTAGCACGTTTCACCAAAGGAGTAGGGACTTTATTAACACCAATTACTTTACCATTGATAGTAGGAGGTTTACTAGCACTTGGAGCTCCAGTTTTACTAGTGGTTGTGATAGTGCAAACTCTAGCAATATTATTCTTTCTAGCCAATTCATCTTCTCTTTCCCACCTAGCACGTAATTCAGCCATCAACCTAACATTATCATCAATTCGAACTTGGATGGAATTCAAAGTTTTACTTTGTTTAACATCTTGTGGAAAAACCTTTAGTTTTAGAAAATCAACATCAATAGCAAGGCTATCTACTTTAGAGGCAACAACATCTATTTTACCAAGCTTTTCCTCAATAGATTTATTAAAAGCAGTTTGTGTGCTAATAAATTCTCTAAGCATGTTTTCAAGATCAGAGGTAGATCTTTTATTTGTATTGTAGGAATTGCCATAAGAATTACCATAACCATTATTAGGAGGATAAGGCTTATAATTGTTTCCACCAAAATTATTAGGATAAGCATTGTTGTTAAAATTATTATTTCTAAATTTTTTACATCAACATGCTGTTCTTGAGCAACCAAAGAGGCTAAAGGAACATTATTAGGATCAACTTGAGCTTTACCATTGACAAGCATAGACATAATAGCATCAAGCCTTTCACTTAAAGAGGAGGTTTCCTCAACAGAATTTACCTTCTTACCTTGTGGAGCTCTCTTAGTGTGCCACTCTGAATAATTTATCATGATATCATCAAGAAGCTTTGTTGCATTGCCCAAAGTGATGGACATAAAGGTACCTCCAGCAGCTGAATCCAATAGGTTCCTTGGGGAGAAATTCAGTCCTACATAAAAGGTTTGTATAATCATCCAAGTAGTCGGTCCATGAGTGGGACAATTCTTCACCATAGTTTTCATTCTTTCCCAAGCTTTAGCAACATGTTCATTATCAAATTGTTTAAAATTCATTATGTCACTTATCAGGGATATAATCTTAGCAGGAGGATAATATTTTCCAATGAAGGAATCTTTACACTTAGTCCATGAATCAATACTATTTCTAGGCAAAGATAGCAACCATTCTTTAGCTCTTCCTCTCAAAGAGAAATGATAGAATTTCAGTTTAATAATATCTCCATCCACATCTTTATATTTTTGCATCTCACATAGTTCAACAAAATTATTAAGTTGGGCAGCAGCATCATCAGTACTAATACCAGAAAATTGCTCTTTCATCACAAGATTTAATAAAGCAGGTTTAATCTCATAGAAAGCAGCAGTAGGAGCAGGTGGAGCAATAGGTGTACAAATAAAATTATTGTTGTTTGTGCTAGTGAAGTCACACAACTTAGTATTCTCAGAGGAACTCATTTTAGCAGAATAAAAGCAAGAAAATAAATAACAGATATGAAGTAAACTAATTTTTTGTGTTTTTGATATAGAGAAGAAAAACAAGACAACAATAAAAACAAGAAAATAAACAAAATAAAGATGTTGAGAGTGAGAGACTCCCCTTGCTAGAAGACTTCTTCCTCCCCGGGAACGGTGCCATAAATTCTTGATGCTCTTTGATGGTGCGTTGGAAACCCCAAAAGAGGAAGGTTTGATGAGCAAGTGGCAAGAATTTCCCTTAGTTAAGAACCAAGGTTATCAATCCAGTAGGAGGAATAGGATCTCAAGAAGGTTGATGCCACTGGCGGTGGTGCTGGTGCTTCACCGGTGTCAGCAACAACGTGGAACCTGCACACAACACAACCAAAATACTTTGTCCCAACGTGGAACCTGCAAAAAAAGATGAGACGTATAGTGTGGAAAATGATGTATGCTTGCAGTAGGTAAAGAAAGTAGTAAATAGTTGTGGTTTGTTTAACAGTATGGAAAAATGGACCGGGGTTCATAGGTTCACTAGTGGTGTCTCTCCGTAAAAGATAGCATGCTGGGTGAACAAATTACAGCTGGGGAATTGAAAAATAGAGGTTGCACCGTAGTGCACAATATAACATGATTATTAATATGATAATTAGTGCGGGCATTACAACAATATACAAAGACCGACATCCATCTGCATCTATGACTAATAATCCACCCTCAGGTTATCATCGGAACCCCCTTAGGTATTAAGTTGCAAGCAACAAATAACTGCATTAAACAAAGTGTGTAATGTAAGCAATGTTTATGCACGCAGGCACTCTCACTGTTGTTTTCTCCCTAATGGCAACAACACATCCCCCCTTCATGTTTCTGTCACGCGAGCAAGGTGGTGAGGAGGCATGAACCCACTATCGGGCATAAATACTCCCTCTTGGAGTCACTAGCAACTACTTAGCCAGAGCAACCACTTGCAACGGAAAGCATGCAAGATCACAAATAGCATAAGCAAATAAAGACTATAATCAACTTGGCATAAGTTCAATATTCATCGGATCCCAGCAAACACGGCATATAGAACTACATAAGATCAATATCGATCATCATAGGCAGCTCACGAGATCTAAACATGGAGGCATATGAGGAGAAGACAACCATCTAGCTACAGCTACAAACCCGTAGTCCAAGGATGAACTACTCATGCATCACTCCGGAGGCAGGCATGGTGATGTAGAGGCCTCCGTTGATCATATCCTCTCCGGCAGGGTGCCGGAAACAGCTTCAGAACCCCCCTGATCTAGGGGTGACGGCGCCGGCGGCTGGGGAACTTTTCGGGGATTTTTGATTAGGTACCTAGGGTTTTCCATCCGTGGGGATTAAATAGGCGAAAGGGCAAAGGCGGTGGAGCTCCAGGGGCCCCACACCTATAGGTGGCGCGGCCAGGGGGACCCGCGCCACCCTATGGTGTGGCCCTCCTGTTACCCGTCTTCGACTCCTCTTCGGTGTTCTTGCGTCCAATTCTAAGAATGTTTCGAGAACAACTTTTCTGAAACCAAAAACAGCAGAAAACAGGGAACTGGCACTTGGCATCTTGTTAGTAGGTTAGTCCTATAAAACGTATAAAAATGCTATAAATAAGGGAGAAAACTAGTAGCAATTGACATAATATGATCAGGGAGCATCAGAAATTATAGATACGTTGGAGACGTCTCAACGCACCTGGTATGGCACCATTAAATGTGTCTTCCACTCTTTCCTCCTCTCGAGCCTCTTTTCCATCTCACTTTGCAATAAATTGCAAATTGAGAAATTTGAGTATCCAATACCAAAATATTTTTTAGACAAGAAAATTTCAATAGCTAGTATAACTCTTATACATCATGTGGTCTCGCCACTTATCTGTTTTAATTGGTGTAGTCATCGCGGCATGGACAAAAACATCCATCTCAGCTGATATGAGCATCTAGAAGACTTCTTCAATTGTGTTCTCCACTTCCATCAGATTGAAGAATGCCATAAAACCAAAGTAATGTGATGGAAGTGACATAAGGATTGCGTCAACTGCTTGATTGTTTGGAATTGGAAAACCAATATCCTTAAGCCTCTACACTATCCATGTGAATTTGTCTTTGTGCTCCCTCAATGACCCAAGGCACATGAGTTTGCACCTCAACAGTTCACATTGAGATTATGACAACCATAACAGACTTGCATGGAGAACCGAGCCTTTAAAGCTTCCATGAGACAGAATGGTCGATAGTGTGGGTAACAATCACCAAGATTAGAGCTCACCCTGTCTAGCATGATCACATAAACTTGATACTCCTCATCTCCCAATGGAGAAAATTCTCCATCAAGTGTTGCTACTTTAGTGTCCACCACATGCTCTACCTCAAGAGCTTTAGAGAAAAACTCTCGGAACGTGAACCCAATCATAGAAGTTCACGCTTTCCTTTGTTAATTTGTTTATCCCCAATAACTCATTCAGACTTATGTTTTCAATGGGACCCATCTCTACAATAAAACAAGTTTATTTAGAATCTATAGTTTAAAATCAATCTGTAGTACTTAATTCAATAAAATTGTAATTTAGATATGCTTCCACAGAAACTGATATTCCTCATAATCAAGTTTCAATGAAACGAGATCCCAATAAATTATGACAATAAGGATGGATACATCTCAACCAATCACAACCTAAAGGGTAGGAAACCATGCAAAATACTCAATGTGATTCTCGCTCATCTTGCTATGAATTTGTTCCGAGCTTGTAACAAGTTATGCCTCAACGACAAGTCAACCATATGGCACCGCATGTATGGACTGATCCTTGAATACAAGTCATCAATCCATACCCACCTACACGCGATAAGAATGTGTTGACCCTTGGATAGAAGCGATGAACGCAAGCACATGTCTGTTATGCCGGTTTCTACAGTATGGCAGAACACGAACAACCTTGATATTTTAAGTGAGGAATCATCCTGATAAACGACTACTACGCAATCAAGGTCCAAACAACAAAGGTTAAACATCACAGACAATTTATTATTCGTGTGATTCCGTATAGCCTATGTTCTTTGGGGATTCTTGACACATCTCCAACGAGGACCCTCCATCTTTGTTTATTCTCACCATAGCAGAAAATCTAAGGAAATTCCGCTCCGGTGAAAATTGCTTCAAGTTTTTTTTTATGATGGAGAAACAACCAATTTCTCCTATCATGTACTTCCTCCAAGCTCTGCGATGGCCGCCTGATTGTTAATGTTGAAAAATGAAAATACTTTGACGTTGGAAAAAATGTCAAAACATAATAATAAGATAGCTATACGCCTATACCAAACCACACACACACCCCGTAAAATCAAGTTAGACGCCTCTAACGCTTTGTTTGCAAGTTTTAGCATGGCTGTAGGTTATAAGATCGACTATTGTTATTACCTACGCAATTCAAGGTATGTTTAACCTCATCTCTAAATTAACTTTGCGAGGTGATTGAAACACCGAAAGGTTCCTAGTGCCATGATTGGAGGCCCTCGGCCCACCTGTCAGCACCACCCAATGGTGCGGCCTAAGGGTGACATTGCCGCCCTCCGGCACTCCCCCCCCTTCCCGGTTTTTGCCCGAAGCTCATCCGGAACCCTATGAACCCAATAGATAAAATCATTGATATTATCTACCGATGTTAGAAAAATATTTCTAACATCCTAGGACATCTCAGGTCCTCTGTTATCTCTCATATAAATTCTTCCTTACACTGGCATAATTGCTCCGTTATAGTAACTTCCCCGAAACCTCTCGAATTGACACTAGACTTGTTTTTGTGACATCGTATCGACATAGAACATTCATAAAACTAATAACAACATCTTAATTCTCTCAACTAAATGTTGTCACGTATTAAGAATGTGACCTGTAAAGGCTCGATAACACACATACATGTTCGGAAACTTAGCGAACAATGACCTACAACGGGATAGTGGGCTCCCATGATGGCTCCTATGTGTTCACGAAGAACGAGGGAACCTTATAAGTTATGCATTGCACTTATTCCCTTAAATTTATGATACCAACGATATCACGAGTTGAGAGTATGTGATCTCGTATGATCAAACTCTTTGATCATAACACCTATAGAACTCGTTACCGATATCGTCCTCTTTTCTCGTCCTTATGCCCAATGTCCTTGTGATAAATCACACCGTGTCTGGCCAGACGATTGGTTCACATATGTGATACGGAGAGGGCCCAGAGCATGTATCTCTCTTTCATCTAGAGGAGTTAAGTACTAGTCTTGAACAATCTCAGTTCCATTACACTTTGTAGATTATACCCACACATCACTATTATGATCCTACTTATGCCAAGATGGTTGATGAAATACAAAGTACAACTTTAGATTGAGCGGTCACTAGATATTCTCAAAGTATATGAATTATAGTTATTGCCAACTTCATATGTAATTTGCGAAATACATTACAATTGTTTAGTCTCTATTAGCAAGATCATATACTTGGGTCGATTCAGTACTATTGTTACCCTAACAATAGACTCTTATGTTTTGCTAGACTTTTATCCAAATCCATGATCAAGAAAATGTGATCATGTCACAAACCATAAGCTAATCTTAGAGACAAGATTAACAACTCTTATTTGTTTATGTCTTCACACCCACATAAATATTTTCCTTTGAAAACTCACTTTTAAGGTGCTATAGGTGTTGTAGCATGATAACATACACTTAATTCTACATTTGGAAATAGAATAATAACATAATAGTATTGTCTCGAGGGCAAATCTCCAATAAATTAGTGATATTAGCTGGACCAGTGATACGAAAAGTCATGTACATTATGCGCCAGATCACTTGCGCAAGCGGACAAGAAATAAACAAGTATTGAATCATATCACTTTTTTCACATAAATAACACTCCGTACTACTATGCTAGTTCTTTTTATCCAAATTCAGATTTGAGAGCAACTCTTTGCAATAGATGAACCACACAAAAATATCTTGAGGGGTGATGCTACGCCTCGATGGTGCAAGGAATTCTTGCTACTTGTGATGGTGTGTTGGGAACCCCAAGAGGATGGTGTGATGAGTGCAGCGGTAAGAATTTTCCTTAGTTAAGAACCAAGGTTATCAATCCAGTAGGAGAAAGAGGATCTTCAGAAGGTTGATGCCACTGACAGTGGTGATGGCGCCTCACCGGTGTCAGCAACAACGCGGAACCTGCACACAACACAACCAAATACTTTGTCCCAACGGTACAGTGAGGTTGTCAATCTCATCGGTCTTGCTGAAAACAAATATTAGACGTATAGTGTGGAAAATGGTATATGCTTGCAGTAAGTAAAGAAAGCAGGAAATTGTAGTGGTTTGTTTAACAGTGTAGAAAAAATGGACCGGGGTTCATAGGTTCACTAGTGGTGTCTCTCCATAAAATATAACATGCTGGGTGAACAAATTACAGCTAGGCAATTGACAAATAGAGGTTGCACCGTAGTGCACATTCATGACATGATGACTACTATGATAGTTAGTGCGGGCATTACAACAATATACATAGACCGTAATCCAACTGCATCTATGACTAATAATCCGCCCTCAGGTTAGCATCCGAACACCCTTAGGTATTAATTTGCAAGCAACAGATAATCGCATTAAGCAATGTGTGTAATGTAAGCAATGATTGTGCACGCGACACTCACACCGTTGTTTTCTCCCTAGTGGCAGCAGCACATCCTCCCCGTCACTTTTCTGTCACTCGAGCACAGGAGAAAAAGAGGCATGAACCCAACTATCGATCATAAATACTCCCTCTTGGAGTCACTAGCAACTACTTGGCCAGAGCAACCACTAGCAACGAAAAGCATGCAAGATCACAAATAACATATGCAATAAAGACTATAATAAACTTGGCATAAGTTCAATATTCATCGAATCCCAGCAAACACATCACATAGAATTACATAAGAACAATCTCGATCATGTTAGGCAACTCACAAGATCTAAACATTGAGGCATAGGAGGAGAAGAAAACCATCTAGCTACTGCTATGAACCCGTAGTACAAGGATGAACTACTCACGCATCACTCCGGACGTAGGCATGGTGATGAAGAGGCCTCCGGTTATGATCTCCTCTCCGGCAGGGTGCCGGGAGACAGCTTCATACCCCCCCCCCCCGATCTAGGGTTGACGACGACGGCGGCTACAGAACTTTTCTCGGATTTTTGATCAGGTGCCTAGGGTTTTCCTTCGGAGGGGAATAAATAGGCGAAAGGGCAAAGGCGGTAGAGCCCTGGGGCCCCACACCACCCCTCGACGCGGCCAAGAGGGGGCGCGCCACCCTATGGTGTGGGCCCCTGAGGCCCCCCTCCAGGTCTCTTCAGGACTCCGTGGAACCTTCGGGAATTATAAGACTTCCGGGCTTTGAATTTTCCAATTCCGAGAATATTTCCACAACAACTTTTCTGGCAGTAAAAATAGCAGAAAACAGGGAACTGGCTCTATGGTATCTTGTCAATAGGCTAGTCCGGAAAATCGATAAAAATGACATAAAGAAGGGAGAAAACATGTAGCAATTGGCATAATATCATCATGGAACATCAGAAATTATAGATACGTTGGAGACGTATCAAGGGGCACTTTTAATTTCCAAATGTATTTATAGTGGAAAATGGTATTGCCATCCCCAAACAATCTGTTCTTTTTCGGTTGACAATGTAATATCCATTAACCAATGAATAAGAGGAAGCCACCGATCATATGTATTATCCATTAGCGCTCATCTAAAAGCTACATTAGGGTGAGAAGCCCATATGACAGACTGTACAAAAACATCTTTTTGTTATACAATGTTTAAGAGGGAAGGATGTAGTTTTAAAAATAGTAACCCATTGATACGTCTCAAACATATCCATAATTTCAGATGTTCCATGATGTTTTCATGCCATATGCTACATGTTTCTTATACACTTTATGTCATTTTTATGGTTTTTCTGGGACTAATTTATTGACAAGATGCTATAGAGCCAGTTCCTGTTCTGTGCTGTTTTTAGTTTCAGAAAAGTTGTTTTGGAAATATTCTCGGAATTTGACGAAAGAAAACCCATAAGTCATAGAAAGTCGTCACGTACACGGAGTCCGCAGGAGACCTGGAGGGGGGCTTCAGGGGCCACACACCATGATGCAGTGCCCCCCTCTGGTCGCGCCCAGGGGTGGTGTGGGCCCCCTGGCTGCCCACTGACGCTGCCCTCTCGCCTATTTATATCTCTCAAAAGATTAACCCTAAATATACGTGCCTTTTCCACCAAAAACATATGCAGCCGACATCATCGTCAACCCTAGTTTGGGAGGGTTCTGGAGCTCTCCCCGGCACCCTGACGTGGGGGGGGGGGACAGCACCGGAGGGCTCTTCATCACCATGCCCGCCTCCGGAGTGATGCGTGAGTAGTTCATCCCTGGACTACGGGTCCATAGCAGTAGCTAGATGGCTGTTCTCTCCTCTTATGCCTCATGTTTAGATCTTGTGAGCTGCCTAATATGATCAAGGTCATCTTATTGTAATGCTACATGTTGTGTTTGCTGGGATCTGATGAATATTGAATGCTATGTCCAATGATTATCAATCTATCATGTTCTTTTCATGTGTATGTTATTTATGATCTTGCATGCTCTCTGTTACTAGTAGATGATCTGGCCAAGTTGACGCTTGTAACTCCAAGAGGGAGTATTTATGCTCGATAGTGGGTTCATGCCTCCCTTTCACTCACGCTCGAGTGACAAAAAAGGACCGGGTGGGGGATGTGTTGTTTCCATTAGGGAGAAAACAACAATGCATTGTCTAAGGATGATTTTATTGTTTACATTACACACTTTGCTTAATGCAATCTGTTGCTTGCAACTTAATACCCAAAGTTTGCTCGGATGACACTCTGAGGGTGGATTATTAGTGTAGCGTTCCCACATTTAAATAATGTAAGAACATATGTGTTATTATGCTAGTCCCTGGATCAATTGCTAGCACCATAGTACAAAATGAAATATCATGCAAATGCATCAAATTCTATTACATCGCATGATCCAGTCTTTACAAAATAGGATTACAACTTGCATAGTTTTAGAAGACTAGCAGAAAACAAAGAAATACAGCGTAAAACATAGTACAACATTGAGCCCATCTTCTTCATGTGCCACAGGCAAAACATGTTGGCGATAGTCTCGAGATTCTAAAAGAAATCCTTACTCGTCTTCAGAAACATCTGCAATATGGAATATGCAGCCACAAAGGGGTTCAATACAATTTAATGTATTGGCAAGACTAATACTACATGCTTATTTGGCTGAGTGGAGTTTTGGCTAAGTTTTTGCAGAAAGCCAGTTTTCTCCTATCTCTTTTGTAGAAGAAAACTTTTCTTTTCAAAGGGTGGCATCATTGGACTGAAGTCCAAGCACCACTGCTATTGTTCACTTGGTCAAATTTTACTTATTGAAAATGGTGATGAGTTTCTTCCGTCATTCCTTGTCCAGCTGCTCATAGTTGTCCATAACCGGGGACACGGCTAAGATCTTAGTTTGTTGACTCTGCAGAGTTTGCGCACATTCACCTTCAGACTCAAATCAGCCCAAACATCCTATACACCCTGAGTGCATTAAGGAAAGGAGAAGATTGAGACGAGATCTTTCAGAAGCAAGAATTCAACCTAATTGGCAAGACCCGTTCCACCTCTAATTATGCTACATCTGCTTGTGAAGCCTAGACTGAACCCTCACAACTTAATTAATCAAGACAGAGCCCATATGACTAAATGCTGCACTGGAAGCTACTAGATTTAGAGGGACATAGTAATCTCTTTGTTCCTGGGTGGCCATCCGCAAATGACAACCTCAAGTGTAATAACCCTTTGACAAGGGCCCAGAGGCAACACTCAACATAAACCAGTCTTACCACTTCCACCCAGGTGGTTCATTCATTAGTTATACTTAGAATTTTTCCTCAACATCTAGTAAAACAATTTGTAATATTGCATAGCATCTACTAAGTTCTAAGGCTATCAAAATAACAATGTTAAAAGAGATGGCTACACACTACTAGGATAATAGCATAGCATAATATAACTTATTAAAATTTCCTATCATGCATACTACTCAAAATCAACTAATGCATATAGAAAATAATGGGTATTTTATGGTGTGTTACCTGCCTTGTTGAAGTTGGTGAATATATCACACTCTCTTCACAAAAGATCGATTCTCTCCGTACAATCTATACATTGAAAACACAATAACAAAATAAACAAGCATCCTAGCAATAATCATACAAGTGTAGAAAACATATAAAGCAACTAACATATGAAAAGGGGTTTAACCAAGTTGGTTAGGACAAGGTCAAGGTTTTCTTTTGAAAAGATTTATTCTCTAATGGTTCAATACATTCTAAGGAGTTTCAAAGGTTTTACTTGGGATGGACTAGGTTGAGTTTTGTAGAACACTAACTTTGTTTTAACCATAATTGTCGAGGAAGTTCCAAGAGTTCACCAAGGATGTTCAGGTTGAGTTGGTAGTAACCAAACTTTATTGAAAACATATTTATCTAAGAAGTTCCAAGAGTTCACCAAGGTGATCTAACTATTTCAACTATTGTAACACATAACAATGTGTAACACTTAGTCATTTTCATGAACACATTTGAGTGGTCTAGTTTAGTCTTTCCATTTTGGGTTAAGGTAGGTCTAGGTTCAACTAAATTCATATCAATGGAGATAACAAGATAAAGTATTTGGCTTTTCTATTGGGGTTAAGGTTGTTGGGAATATGCCCTAGAGGCAATCATGTATGATGTAATTCCCACTGTATTCATAAAGTTATTAAGTTGTCCTTGTTTTGAACATCTGATATATGTCATTGAATATGTGATTTGTGGAACTATATATTCATGTTGTTCATACTAGATTGTCCTTGGTCATTTAGGTTGTGCTGGACACACACCCTAGACTAATGTGAGTGTTGGCTGATGACACGGTTCCACTTGTCATGGGCATGGTGATGCCATTCCAACGTTCACGGACTTGGCTAAAGAGTTTAGCAAGTCGGACTGACCCACATTGAGATGCAACGATCAAGTCGTCATTTGCATGTCTCAATCAATGTAATCCTTAGACCTGAGGTTGTCGCACAATCCGAGTTGTGGATCACCGACTTAGGTTCTGTCAAACGTTGTTCTGTGACAAGGCAACTATAAAGGCAGAGTTCGGGTCGAATGAGAAGCAAGCTGCGTGATGTGGATAATCAAGATGGGATTTTGCCCCTCCGAATGGAGAGATATTCTCTGGGCCCTCTCGAGTGATATGATTCAGGAAGCATGGCCATGCGCGACTCAGTTAAGTGTTAACTGTGTCGGTTGACTAAGAGTTAGTCAGATGAATCACATGTCACAGATCGAGAAGAGAGTTGATCTATTTAAGGGATGACGATAAATCGCCTATAGCTCGACAAGGTATATCGTGAGGCAAAAGGGACTAAGATGAATATCACATTGAAAGGTATGTCGTCATGACTCAATGGTACTTGGGAGTCGGCACGTTCTGCTAGGAGCCGCTACCGATTGATCGATTGGGAGTTGGACTCCAATCGTGTCCAAGTCGCCATGAGCCTGCAGGGTCGCACACTTAAGAGCGGGAGCAAGTATTGGTCGGGTTGGACCCGAACCGGAAATGGACTGGTTTTGTGAGTCGGACTCACAGAGGGAATGGGCCACAAGTGTTGTGAAGCCCATTACCATACGCTATATAAAGAGGGGCGCAGGTTGCCCAGCGGGCACGTTAGTCCACTCTCCCATGCGTTGGGAACCCTAGCCCCACTCAGTCCAGCCGTCGCACCAGACCTAGCAGTCTGCCGTCGGAGCTCCTCCTCGTACGTGTAGATACCGGCAGAGGTGATGTACGTTCAGCACTTCGACGTTCGAGGGATTGGATCGGCCGGACCGGATCGTGGGACAGCACTGCCCCGACGCGCTTCATCGATAATCCGCAACCGCGCGTCTAGTGGTAATCATCGTGGCCTTCTACCTCAGCTAGATCTTGGAAGCATCGCGTAGGAAAATTTTTGTTTATCTCTACGCGTTCCAACAAAGGTTTGGACAACTTGTTATCCTTCAACTTGTGTGGAGGGCTCCAAGTCTTCACATGCTTGTTTTCTTGAAGTTCATCTTCATGCTTCTATTGTAGTTTCTTCCTTGTTGTGAAGCTTCTCTTGAACTTGATAAATATTCATGATCTTCACTTCACTACTTGGTTTAGGTATGGTATGGGCACAAATACTACTAAGTCAATTTGGAAATAAATAAGAAGAAAGATAGAAAGAGAGAGGGAGATGTTTTTCTTCTGAATTTCTTCACACTTGTACTTCTTGAGTTTCTTCTAGGTGTGGAGTCCAAGTCTTTTCTTCAAAACTTCTCCATTGATCCTCCTTGTAGCTCTTCATGTTGTCACCAAGTTGAAGATGGAGTGCCTTCTATTGCTTGAGTCTTGTTTTCCATTGGCTAACTTGATGAATTATTGAAGGAAGAATAGGGGAATGGATAAGTAGATAGAAAACTATGGTACTAGTGTTTAAGGTTCACTACTTGGTCTCTTATATGGTTTATATACTAGGGACTTGGTCTTGGATTCAAAAATGGCCACAACAAACAATGGTAGAAAGAATAGAAACAAAATTTAAGCATGATCAACTAGTGGTTCACTATGATGGATTTTTGGTAAAAACACATGGTCATGTTCCAAGGGTGTCCAAAATGGTTGGGCAAGGTTGTTCTGGTTCAAGGTTACCAATTGGGACAATTTTGCTTAAGGGAACATATTTAATTATTTATAGAATTAAATCTATGTCAAAAATATTCAAGTATACCAATTAATTCTAAAATCAAATTTAACTTGATCAAAAATTATTTTGGGAGAGAGGATATGAATGTACACATCCTAAGGTTTCCAAAAATATTTTATTTGCAATTTTTGGATTTGTAGAATTTGAATGATGCCAAAATCATCAAACAAGCATATTTGAATATGACCAAATTTTAAATTGTCAAATTTAAATTTGGCCAGTGCCAAAAGTTTCTAGATGTTGTGTTGATTTCAAAAAGTCCAAGTTTTCTAAATTCGGGCTTATGGATCAAAAGATATGATGGATTGAAGTTGCAGGGGCTAATCTATAAAACTGCCAATTTAATTCCAGCGGGAGAAAATTTGAATTTAAAGAATGACCACGTGGATGGATCTGATTGGGTGTTGCTGCTGACTGGAACGATGACGTGGATAAGTGAATCAACCAGGGCCGTCAGATCCAGATCTAGCGGTTGCTTACCCTTTCGTTTACTAGATCTAATCCTCCTCGTTCAAACTAGATCCTAGGGCTGAGAGGATGGGAGGAGCTCACCTGGCCGGGGGGGGGGGGGGTCGCCGGAAATGGCCGTTACGGTGGCGTTGTGCTCGGAAATCGACAAAGACGACGCTCCGGTGCTCCATGGGCTCAGAGGAGGTGACGCAGGGGTGCGGCACGACGCGAGGAACTCGATGTCATCCTTGGCCTTGGCTGGTGTGGTCTCCCGTGGTGGCGCGGTGCAGACACGAGGAGGACGTGCAGGTTTCGGCTCCGGCGAGCTCGCCCTCGTAGCTATGGCGGTTTGCGGGAGTTCCAAATCGCGGCCGCGGACAACCTCAACTCCGGCGAGCGATTACAGAGGGGTGGCCGCGGGATTTGGAAGGTCTTAATGGCCTTAATGGCGCAGAATCAAGGGGCGAAAGAATCGGGCTGAAACGGTCGTGGGTTTCCATCTGAGGAAGAAGGAGGGTGACGTCAGCTGATGTCATCTTTTCCTTTTATTTTTCTTTTCTTTTTCCTGTTAAATAAAAACCTTAATAACTCCTTTTTTAAATATCCAAATGACATGAAACAAAATTCTAAATTCTTGAAATATCAAATACTTTCCAACAGTACCATTTTTTAAAATAATTAAACATATTTTATTTTTGAATTTTGGAAATTTGAATAATTCCTTAATAGTTACTTAATGTGATTTTTAATTCAAAAATTTATAAAACATAGTTATTTGTCAATTAAAAATTTAGTGATATTCTAAATGTTGAAAACATATTTTTGAAATCATTTCATCTTGTTTTCACAATTTTATATTTTGAAAATATAAATAAAACACTAATAGTACTATAAGGCCATTTTAAAACCATTTTCACATTTTATGAATTTAGGATATGGAGGAATTACTAATAGTAACTTAATGTTATTTACTTAGTTCATAACAAATAATTAATATTGTTGATCAATAAAATTTAGAATAAAACCACAAGTCATAATATTGTTTTCAAAATTCTCTTTTATGTTATTTTCAAAGCAATGCATTTTATTTTCACACCTTCATGTTTAAAACTTGGAATATCAACTAATAGTTATTATTAAAATATTTTATTCTCATCAAATATTTTTGAGTCTTAGAACTTTATTAAGGGTTATAAATCTTTGATTTTTGTTGCCATAAAATATTTTCAAAGTAATATTGAAGTTTGCAAACATTTTAGGTAAAGAGGTTTGTTAAAAGAAAATATTCCTTTTATAAAGAAACTTATTTTGGAATAAGGTTTTAGGGTTTAAGGAACAGAGGCATAACTAGATTTCCAACTCCAATAAACTTGGTTTAGGACCTAATATTTCATTTGTGTTTCAGATTTATTTGTTTTTGGTGACTTGTATTGACATGAAAACAAAAGTTTCAAACTTTTGTGATTTTTGAGTTTGCAAAAATCAGGGATATTACAATTAGTCATATATGTAGTTGGATAACGGTCTATTTATCTTGTTGAATGCACGCATGAATCACATAGTAATCATCATGTCATGCATATGCACTACGGTGCAACCTTTATATCTGTCAATTGCCCAGCTGTAATTTGTTTACCCAACATGTTATCTATCTGTTTTGGAGAGACAACTCTAGTGAACTATGGACCCCGGTCCATTTCTTTGTACTATTATACAAACACTTCAACCACTATTTTCATACTATTTTCCTACTGCATTTATTGTTCTCTTTTATCTACTGCAAACAGATATTATTTTCCACACTATATGTCTAATTCTTTGTTTCAGCAAAACCGGTGAGATTGACAACCTCACTCCCTTGTTGGGGCAAAGTAATTTGATTCTGTTGTGCAGATTCCACGTTGCTGCTGAACTGGTAGTGCGCTCTGCAACCATCAACTGCATCAACCTTCAGAAGTGATTTATTTCTCCTACTGGTCGATTCAACCTTGGTTTCTTTCTGAGGAAAAACTTGTCGATGCACTCTTCACAACCATTCTCTTGGGGTTTACCAATAGGTGTCAACACACAGCCACCAACAAGTTCTCTGGCACCGTTGCCGGGGAGGAAGAGGATTTATGCAAGGGGAGTCTCTCACTTCCAATCTCTTTACTTTGTTTTTGTTTTTCTTAGTTTACTTTATTTTGTCTTGTTTGCTTCTCTTTATCAAAAGCACAAAAAAAAATAGTTCTTATTCTAGTTGTTTTTTTATCCTGTTTTTAATCTTGTTAAAATGAGTACTCCTGAAAACACTAAGTTGTGTGACTTTACTAGCACAAACAACAATGATTTTATTAGCACACTTATTTCTCCACCTGCTCCTACTACTGATTTTTATGAGATAAATCCTGCCCTGTTAAATCTTGTTATGAGAGAGCAATTTTCTAGTTTTAGTACTGATGATGCTGCTGCCCATCTTAATAATTTTGTTGGACTCTGTGAGATGCAAAAAATATAAGGATATAGATGAATATATTATTAAACTGAAATTGTTTCCTTTCTTTGAGAGGAAGAGCTAAACAAGGGTTGCTATCTTCGCCTAGAAATAGTATTGATTCATGGACTAAATGTAATGATGCTTTGATTGGAAAATATTATCCTCCTGCTAAGATTATATCTCTAAGAAGTATAATTATGAATTTTAAGCAACTTGAAAATGAACATGTTGATAAATCTTAGGAAAGAATGAAATCTTTGGTAAAGAATTGTCCCACTCATGTACTGACTACTTGGATGATCATCCAAACCTTTTTTGTAGGTCTGACTTTTTCTTCCAGAAACCTTTTGGATTCAGCTGATGCAGGAACCTTTATGTCCATCACTTTGGGCTCTTCAACATAGCTTCTTGATGATATGATGATAAATTATTCTGAATGACACACTAAGAGAGCTCCACCAGGTAAGAAGGTAAATTATGTTGAAGAAACCTCTTCTTTGAGTGATAGTCTTGATGCTATTATGTCTATGCTTGTTAATGGTCATGCTCCTATTGATCCAAACAATGTTCCTTTAACCTCTTTGGTTTCTTAAGAAGAGCATGTTGATGTGAACTTCATTAAAAATAATAATTTCAACAACACTGCTTATAGGAATAATTTTGGTAGTAAAAATTATAGGCCATATCCTTCTAATAATGGTAATGGTTATGCCAAATCTTATGGTAATTTTTAAAAAACAATATAAGTGTACCCTTTGATCTTGAAGACATGCTTAAGAAATTTATTAGTACACAAATTGATGTTCTTGCTTCTAAAGTTGATACCCTTGCTCTTGATGATGATCTTCTAAAACTAAAGGTTACACCTCACGATTTTAAACAAAGCAAAACTTTGAATGCCATTCAAGTTAGAATTGATGACAATGTTAGGATGTTAGCTGAATTGCATGCTAGATGGGAAAGAGAAGATGAAATAGCTAGAAAGAATAATATAGCTAATGTTTGCACCATTACCACCACTAGTAAAACTGAAGCTTATGATGCTAGTAAACCTTCTACTATTAATGGTAAAGTAATTGGTGTTGGCAATACTTCCACTTCTGCTGTTAAACGTTTAAAACTGCCTGAAACCACTAAAACTGTTCGTGATAAAAGTGCTAAATTTTTTCAAAATATGAGAGACAATGGTCCCATTACCTTGATAAAAATTATATTGATTTTGATGATTGCAATATATCTGAAGTAAGTATGTTCTTACAAAAGCTTACTAGTTGTACTAATACTAGTAATATGAATATGGCTTTCACAAAACATATTACAAATGCTCTCATGCATATTAGAGAAGAAGAATTAAGATGTGAATCCTCTATCCCTAGGAAGTTAGATGATGGTTGGGAACCCATCATTAAAATGAATGTGAATGATTTTGATTTCAATGCTTTATGTGATCTTGGTGCTAGTATCTCTGTTATGCCTAAGAAACTTTATGATATGCTTGATTTGCCACCTTTGGAACACTGTTATTTGGATGTTCGTCTTGCTGATAATGTTAGAAAGAAACCTTTGGGGAGAGTTGATGATGCTCTTATTATGGTTAACAATAATCTTGTCCCCGTTGATTTCATTTTCTGAATATTGAATGTAATGCTTCTTGTCCTATTGTTTTGGGAAGACCCTTTCTAGAACTGTTGGTGCTGTTATTCATAGGAAAGATGGAAATATTAAATATCAATTCCCACTCAAGAAAGGTATGGAACACTTTACTAGGAAGAGAATTAATTTGCCTTTTGATTCTATTTTATGAACAAGTTACAATTTGGATGCTTCTTCACTTGAAAATACTTGATTCTAAGTTTTCTGGGCCTAGCTAAAAGGCGTTAAAGGAAAGCACTTCTTGGGAGATAACCCATGGTTTTATTTTTGATTTGTTTTTCTTTCTTTTGTTTGATTCAAGGTGTTGTTTAATTCTGTAGCAACTCATTTGTATCTTTATTTTCTCGCATTTGTTGTGCCAAGTAAAGCCTCTAGTGAAAGTTGACGTTAGATTTGGATTTTCTACGCAGGAAACAGATTTCTACTGTCTACCGTTAAATTCGTGTAAATTCACAAAAAAACCAAATTACCTGCAAATTTTTTTGCTTATTCCTCAGCTAATTCCAAAACTTTTTCTAGCTTTGTGTTTTTTGATTTGAACAACGTAGGTGCCCTGAAAAAGTTCGTCTTTACAGACTGTTCTGGTTTTGACAAATTCTGCCCTTTTACTTTCATTTTATATTTTACTATGCCGAGTGGATTTCTCTTTTTCACAAAACATCAGTGGATGTAGCTAATGTTTAAAAAGTATTAATAATTCTTGTGTTTATGGAGAACATGTGAATTTTTGATTGTGCACTAACCCTCTAATGCGAATTACATTGAGTTTTGGTGTGAAGGAAGTTTTCAAGGGTCAAGAGAAGAGGGTGATATGATGTGATCAAGAAGAGTGCAAAGCCAAATCTTGGGGATGCCCCCATGGTTCATCCCAGAAAATTCCAAGAATACTCAAGCGTCTAAGCTTGGGGATTCCCAAGGCATCCCCTTCTTCATCAAAATTTTATCAGGTCACTTCTAGTGAAACTATATTTTTATTGGGTCACATCATATGCACTTTACTTGGAGCGTCTGTTTGTTTTTTGTTTTGTTTCTCTTTTTCTTTGCTGCAATAAACTTAGTTGGAACCTAGCATTCTTTTTGTGGGAGAGAGACACGCTCCGCTTTTTCATTTGAATACTCGTTTTCTTCCATGCTTGTATTCTTAGTTTTTCTTCTAGCTGCTGCAAATACTTTTAGCTCCTGTTTTTCATGCATCTCTTATTCAGAGTTGTTAGTTCTAGTAGAGTTATGTTAGTACTCTCTTGTTTCATTGATAGATTATATGAAGAGTTTTTTTTCGTTTGGTGTTTGATGGAAATAGAAATTGCTACATGTGGTAGATGGTTTTTGGAAAAAACTTGCATGCTCTAGTAGTCATTAAACCGTTTCACTTGATTATTTGCTGTTGTTTTGAGATATTAATATGCTTAATGGTAAACCTGCTGGTCTAGGAAAATAAAAACAATTAATGGTTGGTCAAGAAACTTGAAATTGTGCACACTTGAAAAACCAGTTGACAGTATGATGTTATATGACTTCCTCTGCGGATAACAATCTAATGGCTTTTTGTTACACGCTACAGTCGAGGTAGCCAACAGTGGACTTGTCATTGCCACAGAACCTCTTGGAGTGATCTTCATTATTCCTTGGATAATCAGATTTCTAGATGTAAACTTTTAACTTGTGAGTCCTAAGTTGCAGTTTCTGGCACTTCCACCATCCATATTTGCTAGCCTCTTCGATATTGTGCATTGCCCATTCTCACATTGAGAGTTGGTGCAAACTTCGCCAGTGCATCCAAACACCGCGGGGGGACTTTGTTCTTCTACACATAAGCCCAAAATATCTTCCTCAAAACAGCCACCATACCTACCTATCATGGCATTTCCATAGACATTCCGAGATATATTGCCATGCAACATCCATCATCATTATGTTACTTGTTACATGTTCCATTGTTATTTTGCATACTGCTACACTAGCAGGAGCATTTAGTTTTATACATCAGATATATTTCAGTTTCAGTTATAAGTACTAAAAGTGTGATGATTCATTGTAAAATAGAGTGTTTCCCCTACCGGTGAGGTTATATACAAAAAAAAGCAGAAAAATATCAAAAAAAAAGAGAAAGAGGGTAAAAGAGAGATAATAAAGAGAGAGGGACATCACTACTATCATTTATTCCACACTTGTGCTTGGTTAGCATCAATACTTCAGTTTGGAGAGTGTTTTTATTTTATGACTTGCATAACTATGTGCGGAACTTACATTATAGAACTTGGCTTGTATATTCCAATGATGAGCTTCCTCAAAAGTGCTCTAGGTCTTCGTGAGCAAGCAAGTTGGATGCACCCCCACTAGTTCCATTGGAGAGCTCTATGTGCATCCGTTGTGTGGCAATCACTACTCCTTGCATAGTTTCGATTATAAGACTTCCTCTTGTCTAATGATCAATTTCAGCTATGTGAGACTTTCTTCCATTGACCTTCCAAACCCCCCATAATGTTCTTTTAGCCATAACATTCTAGTGCCGGGAACCGATACCCAAACGCTTGCTTGTTTTGAGTGACCAAATAGCGTGATGAGTTTTCTAGGTGCGTATTGTTGTCGCTTGACTTGATCCTAACAGGAGTTGTTGTGAGAGTTAGATTCTTAGGATGATTATAGTGTTGTTCTTGAAGCTTAAATCATCTTTAATATACTTTGCACAGTGGATTGTTTTTAGTATTGATCGTTAAAATGTTTTATGTTGTTCTTCTTAAATGGTTTATACATTACTCTATATCAACTATAAACCATAGCCTTTACTCATTTGATCTTAGTTTACACGCTTTACATTATGATGATCAAGTTTATGCTGGTAGCATGTCACCTCAGAAATTATTTGCTTAGCTACTCGAGGACGAGTAGGAACTAAGCTTGGAGATGCTTGATACGTCGCAAACGTATCCATAATTTCTGATGCTCCATGATGTTTTCATGTCATATGCTACATGTTTCTTACACTACTAGGGAAAAGGCTATGCCTGGCGCACCAAAATGGACTATGCGTGGCGCACCAGGGTGCGCCACCATAGTCGCGCCGCGCCTATTGGAATAGTCGTGGCACACCTACCAATATCCGTGGCGCATGTCCATGGTGTGTCACGCCTATATTACTAGGTGCGCCACACTTAAGGTTATAGGTGCGCCACGCCTATATTTCCCTCCATGGCTATTTTTTCCTTGTGCACCACGCCTATGGTTATAGGTGCACCACGGCTGTATTTTTTTTGTATACACGGTATCGTATTTATATAGGTATATACAGTTTAAATATAGGTATATACAACTCAAATACAGAAGAGTATTCGTAGACAAAGTTGATTAAAACAGTGATGCGACAAACAAATAATATATCATAGTCGATCATATTACTTAGAATGCCGAATAGCTACATTAAACAGTTCATCATCGCTACAAAGTGTTCATCAGAGCCGAATAGTTACATCAAATAGTTAACCATCGAGACCGAGTACATCGATCGAGGCTTCATTATTATTACAAACGACCTGTCTAGTCGTCGATAACCTAATCAGCTAGGAACCATAGCACTGCAAGCATGGCGAGCGAGGCGACGGCAACAGCAGCGGCGGCGAGGGTCTTCATCCACTTGTTGTTCTCCTTCTTCTGTTCCTCGAGATAGATGAACCACCTAGCTTCCGCCGCCACTCTAGTGTTGTAGGATTTGTAGGTATTGCCTTTGAACTTGTTCACTTGTTCCAAGCAGTCTTCCCAATGGTCGTAGACCCCTAGAACCCTGCCTCTAAACACCACGTAACACCTCGACATCTGTAATGATAAGAAAGAAAACCACAAACAGTAGTTTTAAACATGTCTACAATAATTAGTAAATGGAGAAATACGACAGAAATAAGATGAAAGTTAAACACAAAGGAACACATTACTTCCTGGATTCTCCGAAAATAAGTTGGCCCTTCATATTCTGTGCTTATTATGAGGTAGTATACGTGATGGTGTGTCAGCGACCCTGCAGCCACGCGCGCGCACACACACGCCACGCGAGGCTGCAGGGTCGCTGACAGGGGGCCCCACCTGTCAGCGCGCGTTGCAAAAAATGTGGGTTTTTATCCGCGTGGACGGGGACTCGAACCCGGGGCGTGGGCTTGCGCGCGCGTGCTCGTGGCCACTGCGCTGCTGAATGTTTTCGTGACAGAAGAGGGGGCTTGGGGGTTTTGAGGTGCAGTTTCGTCAGTAACTGAACTGACGAAAGTTCAGTTAACTGAACTTTGCCACGGCACGGTGATCGTCGGCGTCGCGGCTCGTTGCTGCTGCTACCGTGTGAGTGGTCCAGTACAGGGCGGTGCAGGGTGTGTGCGCGCACCGGGAGAGAGAGGAAGGGATGGAGGAGGGTGCTCACCGGGGAAGAGGAAGGAGGAGGTGGACGTGCTCGGTGAGGTGACAGTGGTCGACGGCGACAGGCGGAGACGGCAGCGGCGATCCCGTTGCTCCCGGATCCCGCTACGGTGTCGAGGAGGGAGGAGGAAGAAAAACGGCGGCGCGGTGATGGAGAAGGGAGGAGGGAAGCTAGGGCAGCAAGGAGGAGCCCTCGGGGGTGGATTTAAGGAGGAGGAGGCACGCTGCTGGCCGTCCCATCTCCTGCCTGTTCGACGTGGACATCTTCGATGTCGCGCCGTACAGAGGTAGGGGATGGGGGAGAGGTGGGCTGGGCCTGGGGTTAGGTGGCCTGGGCCTTGCTGCCTCCCCAGCCCGCTTCTGTTTTATTTTTTTATTTTCTCTCTGTTTTTTTTTGCAGAAAAGAAAAAGGGAAGAAAAGAATGGTTTTGGGGTTGGAAAAATTTTGGGGATAAATTTTATAAACTGTTTATTACAAAAGCCCAGCTGTGCAACTTTGTGTTTTTCAAAAATTTAAATTTGGTTGCTGTTTGAAAATTCAATGAATTTGAGTGAAATTTGCTATATTTGAATTATTGAAACTTAGGCAAGTTTAAAGTTTGGAATTTCAAGTTTATTGAAAACAATTGGATGTTTTGATTTGAATGTTTCATTTGATAAATTGTAACAGAACAAGTATGAAACAAGGGTTTAAATTTTGGTTTGAAAATTTAAATGGAAAACAAGTGAAAACAAGATCAAAGCTCATGATGGAATGATGCAAACTTAATTTAAACAAAAAGCAAACATTGTAAGGCTGTTTTTCATACTTGGGATGTTACATGGTGATGCGGGGAAAGATGAAGATAAGGGTTTCTGAACTTCGTTTGAAACTAAACAAAATCATATACGTAAGTGTTTGTGAGATCCGAAGAAAGTTGGACCATTTCGTGCAAATACATAATGATGACATCTTCATAACCCCGGACGGGGCTATGAAAAATATCACCATTACGAATGTGCACCAAATGGTGCAACTCGGTTCTGATCTCACTAACCATATTATTACATATGTGACGTTCCTTAGTTCCAACCGAAACCCTCGTCTTCATTCCTTTCCCCGGATCACCACCGCATGTAGTACCTCTTAAACGTCACAAGATGGTCATCGGTCCATGTGCATCATATTTTGGCCTTGATGTGAAGTTGGACCTTCACATTTTGTGCTTGTTACGAGGTAGTACACGTGATGGCGATGTGGGGGGAAGGAAGGGTTTCTGGAAATATTTGAAACTAAACAAAATCATATGGTTAGTGAGATACGAACAAAATTGGACCCTTTTGTGCACATACATAATGACGACATTCTTCATAACCCCGGACGGGATTTATGAGGAATGTCACCATTACGGGTGTGCACCAAAGGGTCCAACTTTGTTCTGATCTCACGAACCATATATAATATTACATATGTGACATTATTTAGTTACAAAGAAGTCCGGAAACCCTCGCCTTCATTCCTTTCCCCGGATCACCACCGCCTGTAGTACCTCTTAACAAGCACAAGATGGTCATCGGTCTGTGTGCCTCATATTTAGGGTGGACACATACAAGCAGGCTTGGTGGACCTCGAGCGCCAAGTGGGATGCACAAGATCATAATATTGTGAAAATCACAAGGCGCACCGGACCACCAAGGCCAACTTAGTGTGAACCAACTCTTTTAATCATCTGCATTTATACAAAATATCGAACGAACATCACAAGTAGGCCCGCAATAATAAAAAGCAATATAATCAAGCATTGACATAATTAAGCATCGGTTACATGATGGACGATTCATAACCCTAACGATTGAGTTCAACTAATTTCAAACAATGTAACAAGTCTTACAATAGTTCTCACTCCTTCTAACTCAGCTGCCCAGGGATTACCATGGGACATCCCTTCGGAGTGACGAAGGGTCTGTCGTCACATGTAGTTGTTAGGATGGTATCTATGTCGCGCTTCGGCATGGGGAACCGGAAGAGAAAGATCCCACTCTTGTTCACCACTTCATGAACGATTTTTGTGGCAAAGCACTTCTGGATATCATATATCTCTTTTCTAACCTTGTCATCGTCGACCATCGACAAGCGGGAGGCCCAGTCTTTGATTTGACTAGGAAGGATAATGTACTGCTGATCCCATACGTACGCCCGCATGTGATGTATGACATAGTAGGTGTCTCGGTTACTACCTAACGGCTGCTTGACGCAAGCAAAATCCGTCGTGTGGGTGAACACCCGAGTGTCCTGAACGACCTTCTCCTATTGAGTCTTCCCCTTTGGGTGGTAGCCGGTGAGAGCATTATTCAAAACTTTCTTCACGGTGGAGTAGTCTTTCTTCACCGCATTCGCTGAGTCGAGATACGTGGCATGCGAATGACTCATACAAATTTAGATGAGTGTGCATTGTGTATATCTGCGCGGAACAATCCAAACAAAATGTTGGAAAGGAGCGATGAAAACCTAAAGAAAGCACTTTCGATTCGTCGAAGAATATCGACTTACCCGACAAAATAAGGCACGAGGATGTAATCCTTGGTCTGGTTTGCCAGCATGAAGCTCTGGAGATATGTCGACGCGACTACCTGGTTCCCAACGGAGCACAACACGTCATGGCACATGTAGTAGGGGTCCACTATGGCGACGCCCGGTGTATTATCTCTGATGATCTGCACCGCCATACTGAGCGAGTATAGACGGACCATGGAGTAGTGCAGCGGATTGCTATGGAACATATCGAAGATGTCCGAAAACTGCAGGACTATCCTATCCGCGTCGGTTGAATCGACGAAGCCCAAGTCCTTCGGCACCGTGGCAATGAAAACCGGGTATGATGGATCCTTGGATTCAATAAGGCGCTCTTCCAGATACAGTACGGTGTCATGCAAACTCCGGATATCCCCACTTGCGGCCTTGAGCAGGTTTTTGCTAAGCATCTGCTGACCCATCACCTGCACCTTCGGCTTATCCTTAGATTTAGGTGGCCCGTCCTGAACACGGAGCGGCATCTTAGCCGGCTAGCTCATGGAATTTGCGGCCTTGGATATAGGTCCTCTTTTCTGCGGCTTTGGCGCCTTCGGCGGACATTCCTTCTCAATCTTCTCATTGGCCGCCTTACGGATTGTGTCGGGGCTGAAAATAACTCCTCCCTTCGCGCTTTTATGAGTCTCGGTGCAGGGGCCAACATCTGGAGGCGTGTCGTCCTGAGAACTGAACAGACGCTTGCAACTAGATTTCTCCACGGGAGGAGCCTCACCATGAGCCTCCGTGTTATGGTTGGGTTCTTCTTCCGTGGGAGGAGGAATGTATTGTCCGCCATCAAAGTCATCGACGATCAAATCAAAGTCATCAAGATCATCTTCCACCGGGTGTTGTGCCATCTGCATGTCATGGTCACCCACCAATAAGTCAGGGGTAGGCGACGACGCTACAACGGTCTTACCATGGCTCCGCTCTGGCATTTCTAGAGGGGTTGTTTTCGAGGTGGTGCCTCGCACCGGCAGTTCTAGAGGTCATGTCTGCGGGGTGGCGCCCCTCTTCCCTAGGCGAATCTGGCTCTTCGGCCATTCCATGTTCCAAGGTTGGCACTGGATCAGCGTCAGGTTCTCGAGGTCGTCTTCTTCCTGGTAGGGTTAAATGGGAGGTAACAAGTTGTCGTAGCCCGCCAGCACCCGAAGCACTCGAACTCTATATACGCCATCTCGCATCGGCCTATTGTGGAACATGCGGGTTGCCGGTTGAACGATCATACCCACGGACACATTCTTCAACACGCCATCCACTGTGTGTAGGAGAGTGCATGGAACATCGGTGTTCTGCGGAAAACATGTAGGGCATCAGAGATGCCAGTCTAAGGCAAAGGAAGATGAAGCGGATTGATGCTCCAACGCTTAACTATTTACCTGACTGGCGATGGCGTCGAGCTCCTCTAGTGGCGAGTGGCCAATGATGGCGGGCGTGCTAGGTATGACTGGCGAGGGACCGGCGGCGACGGGCGTGCACCGGATGACCATGCGGTTGTTCGTTGGTGCACGCTCTTCATTTGGCGGAGGACCACGACTATGGGCGCGGAACGGATGGCCAGGCGGCTATCGGCGGGCGGAGTCACCATCGGCGCCGTGTTGTAGGCGGGCGGAGTCACCAGTGGGTCCGCCACCATGGCGTTGGCCGACAAGACTCTGGACGTGTCTCTCGAGTTGCTGCCCTGCATGCTAGGCACCCGGCACGGCCCCTGTCGACCTCCTTGATCCCATTGAGTAACCGCCGAGAATAGGGCAAGAAAAACGTTGCCCATGTGTTTTGCCAAAGCTTTATTGACAATATTCGGATTATCGTCAACTTTGGACTTGAGATCCGCAATCTCTTGATCGTGAGCTTCGTCGCGTTGGACATATTTGATTGCCTTCCTTCTATCCCTTTTCGCCTCCTTGGGCTCTTTGTAGTACTCTCCGAGCTTCTTCGTCTTGCCCAAGCCGCTAACTTGTCCACCGTACTGCCTTTTGTTCTTATCCTTCCCCTTCGTCACGTTCACCGCCCTATTAAAATTATCGTCCCATGGACCATGCAGCGACGGCATGGATGTCGAGCTTCCACCACTATCGATTTCTATGTTCTCCACAAGTAGCTTGAACCGTTTAGAATTCCCCCATTACACTATGATGCAATCGACTTGATCGTCGGGAGCAAACTAATTAGGGTGGTGTATTTACTTACCAAGTTATGATATAAGTCCTTCACATTCTCATCATCGGTAGTATACTCATTAGATACCGGGTCATATGTAAACCGGTCCTTGATTAAGTTTTTTGTCCGCGGCGAGTACTCTGCGAGGGGGTCAGGGATTCCCCGTGATGCACGTTCGGCTTCCTCCTTCTCCCAATTGGAAAGCTCTGCTCTGTAACCGCCGCATCCCAGTTTGTGGGCACCTATGTTCAACTCCAGCAACTTCTGCCCCATTCACTATGAGCCTTGGCGGCTTCTCTCTTGCAAATTAGTTTGAAGTCACGGAGTTCAGCTTCGGTGATGTTCCGCTCACTCACTAAAACCTCTTCAAAGCTTTTTTGCGGTTGAAGAGCTCAACCTTCACCCGGTGTTTCCAGTTGGACAAGGCATTATTCATCTTAACAATGGTAGAATTGTTGACCATATTCCCCACCAGATTGTCGTTATTGTACTTAAGTGGCTCATCTGGCGCATGCGGGTACTTGTATCGTCCGTGCAGCTTTCTGAAGAGAACGACCCGATAATGGGCATTCTCTGTTTTCCTTAGATCATCGGTGGTGATCTTGACAGTCTCTCGAACCATGAACCCAATTTGGTTTCCGAATCCTCTGACCACCGAATCGGGCGCGAGAGGTTATCCTTTGGGTCACACTTCCATGATAGTTTCACAGTAGGTGCGGAGAGTGTTCCTTTTCCATTTTCTCGTTGTCGTCTACTCTTGGCTTGGCTAACACCATATGTCCGACTGCCGGCATCAGTGGTTTCATCCCCGTCGGCGGCGCCACTAGTGGTATCCCCGGCACCACTAGCGGTGGCGTCATCCTCGTCGCCAATAGTGGTGGCGTCATCCCTGGCATTCGTCGTCTGATAGTATTCCTACTCTTCTTCCTGAGAGATTTGCGAGAATGACTTAGAACCGCCGGCCTCGTCGTTGTTTGCCATGTTCTGAAGGAGAATGTTTTTGGTTATTCTAAAGGTAAAAAAATCGACATACCACTCGATCACGGGAAAACGGCTAAGTCCTAAATTCACCGAAAAATCTGGCATGACCTTTGCTAATTTTCTAACACTAGAGTGCCCGATTTTAGCCGAAAAGAAAATTAATCAACATTTCGGTAAAAATGGGCAATTCATTTGAAATTCCCTACAAAAAAATTCACGGCTGGATGGCCAGACATAGTTCCAAATATTTTCAAGTAGCAAACTGCAACACCAAAATTTGTTCCCGGCAAATTTTGACAGGTCCAACACCAAAATCTTGTCGTTTCATACATTTCAGTACCATAACCAATAAGACCAGAACTATTTCACAATCTTGCTATTTCATTTCACAATACTTGCCATTTCATATACAACACAGTTTTATATAGGCTAACAGCATCAGCCATCCTAGCAAGAACATCAGCCTAGAAGTAGAAGCAACAATCATCCTACTAAAAGCAGGCACATCAAACAGCAGCATCAGATATTTCATCTTAGCAGCAGCAGCATCCTAGCAACAGAACTGGGAGATCTTCCTGGGAGATTTTCCAGAACAATCATAGTTCATTTACTAAAATAAAAAGATATAAGCTTAAGACCAATACTCCCTACATAAAAAAGTCAGTACTCCATTGCTACATGCATTCTACGACTTACTCCCGTGCAAAATTAGTTCAGACAGTTTGGGTATATCATGGCATGTCCAGAAAAAATCACGAAAAAACTAGCGGTCATTAAGATTTTGTTTAGCTTGCTTAAAATAAGTACTCAAAGTTGGGAAAGGTTTATGCCTAGATGTATCAACTATATGGAGTTCCACATACAAAATGGTAGATGCTTGCACTTTGTATAGGGCTGCATTGGATGAGTATGCACAAACAGATCCTACTTACAAGTGGCAACCTAGTGCTCAAGATTGGACACTTTATGGTAACATTCAACCCATTTTGAAATCATTTGTTGAGGTGACCACGGTATTATCAGGATCTAAGTACCCCACTGCCAACATATTTGATCCCTAGATCATGAATGTCAAGATTGCTATAAATAAACATGTTGCACAAAAGGATGATGATAATTTGAAGGCAACGGGACAAGAAATGCTTGACAAGTTTGATAAATACTGGGATAGTACTTATGCTGAGAATGGTATTGACAATAATGTGAAAGAAAAAAAAAGGTGAAGACCAATGTTATAGTGATTGCCACAATCCTTGATCCTAGGTTTAAGTTGAAACTTGTAGAGTATTGTTTTAAGGAGTTGTATGGTCGAGAGAAGGGAATGAGTGAGGCGGAAGACATCAAAACATAGTTATTTGATCTATATGCCACTTATGAGATGGAAAATCGACAAAATGGGGCTGCTAACACCAATGAACAGATTTCAGCTTCAACTAGGCAAACAGCTTCATCAATGAGCACATTGTCAAGTGGATTTCAATCCTTTCTCAAGGAGACAAACTCACAGCCATGTAAATCTGAGCTGACTAGTTACCTTGAAGACAAAACACATCCTATTGATGATTCAAAATTCACATTACTTGATTTGTGGAGGTTGAATGCCCATAGGTATCCTATTATGGCTAAAATGGCAAAGAAATTCTTGACTGTACCAGCATGTGCTCCATAAAAAAAATTGTTTGAAAAAAAGGTGATATGTCACATTGGTTGATGAACATAGTACTTTCTTTATCTGCTACAAGTTTCAACACGGTGCATTTTCAGCTGCAACTTGATTGCAGCTGCAGAAAATTCCTGGAGCTAACATGTTTTCTTTATGCAGAACTGGTGATGCTGCAGAGCAAGCTTGAGCAGGAGAAGAAGAGGATATTGCAGCTACAAGCGTAGAGGAAATTTAACCCTTACTGATGCTGCCCGAATTTTGAAGGATGCTAGAGGCGGTGGTGAACTAGATCGAGGAAGGGGAGGAAGAGGACTAGGGGCAGCGCACCTTTGTTCGTTGGGCTTCGTGGTCGATGGAGACAGGACAGTGGTGCAGTCGATGGAGTCAGGGACGACGCCAAGCTCCTGGTCGATGGAGCCAGGGACGACGCCAAGCTCCTCTTGCTCCTGGTCCTGATCCTACGCATGTTCCCTCCTACTCCTCCTCCTAGGTCACGTCGTGGCGATGGGGACGAAGCGCCTCCTCCTCCTCCTCCTAGGTCACGGCGCGGCGATGTGGAGGGAAGAGGTGAGAGGGGCGGTGGGTGGCTAGAGGGAAAGTGGGCGGTGGTGGCGGTGGTCTGTAGTGGAGACGCGGCGGTGGTGTGCCCTGGTCTGCAGTGGAGGCGCGGTGGTAGCGGTGGTCTGTGCGCGGTGTCTGCTTCGTTGATCGGGCTGAGAGAGGAAAGGGTGCATAAGGGGATCGGGGAGAGAAGGGGATCGAACGCTAGCCTCTATACTCATAATAGGCGTGGCGCACCAAGGTGCCGTGCGTCACGCCTAACCTAACCGTGGCGCACCAAATAGAGGTGCGCCACGCCTATCTCTAGCATCTACTTAAAAGAGCCGCGTGTGGGATTGTATCAAGAATTAATACTTATCCCAGCTATCCAACCGGGTTCGAATCCTGTCCACCCCCCCATTTTTTTAATTTTGGTTTTTTCTTACAAAATAATTCAAAATAAATCAATATATACATAACAAATTATAACATAGATGTAAATATAATAAGCTGACTCACTGAAACATCTAAAATAAATGTGTTGACTAATTTAACTATTCTATTAATTGTGTATGATAAATGCTTACATAATGAAATTTGCAAAATCGTATAAATAAAAAAAATCTGAAATAAAGTGTTGATTAAATTAGAAATCATAAAATCTCAAATATATATAATACATCATCATAATTTTGTCGAATTCACGCACACACACGGCAACATCATGATTCTTGTAGCTCTAGCTAGTGTTTCACAATTTTCTTTCCCTTCTTTGTCGGGTTGAGTAATTTAGCCCCGGAACACTGTGACTTCTTCTGTGGAACGGGCAACCTGTAGGTAGCGTTGTTCTGCTTCTTTTTATTGTGTATTTTGTTCCATCGTTGTTGTCATCTTCCATTTTTGGGTTGCCGTACTGGTCAAAGTCTTGCTCGTTGGCTACTACATCCATTCCGATGATTCTTCTTTTACCTCTCCGCATGACAACACGGCTAGGCCTTGTCGGGTCGGTAATGAAGAAGATTTGGGTCCACTTGGTTAGCCAAGACCCATGGCTCATTTTTTGTGGTGACGTTCGTGCCGGATTTGCCTTCAGGTATAACCATGGTGGTGAAATATTGTCCTTCTTTCTTGATGCTCTTGGCCCATGTGACACGGAACATTGGCACCTTCTCTTCGTAATAGTGAGTTCTCATATCTCGTCGATCCTACCATAGTATCTTTCCTTGACGTCACCTATTAATGATTCTATCGTTACCCCTGAATTCTGGTATTCACAATTCCGGTCCTTATCTGCCGTGTAGAATGTGTAACCATTGATATCGTATGCCTGATAGGTCATGAGGTTGTGTGTGGGGCCGTGTGACAATGTGAGTATGAGTTTTTCTTCTTCAGAATAAGGCGTCCCTGAACCACTGTGTGAAATGGATGTTGTGCTCTCTGATTATTTCTGCTTCGGTCCTTTGTTTTCCCCGGTCATTGTAATACTTCGCGATTAACATTTTGTGCTCTTCCAACCAAGGATCGACCACTGTTAGGTGTTGTGCCGCGACTAGGTTTGCTTTGTCAAAGTCGTTGCGTCGGCCCTGAAAGTCGACATTCATTTCGCGCTGGCCCTCGCGGTGTCCCTATCCAGTGAGCCTGCCAAAGTGCCTGTTTACGGGCAAACCAGGGTTCTCATCTTTGTCTAGAAAATTCGTGTAGAAAGAGATGCACCATTCTGTCAGAAAGCCCTTGGCAATGCTTGCATCTAGACGTGCCCTGTTGCGGACATATCCTTTGAGGGAACCATTCATCATTTCGAACGCCATCATGGAGTGTGAAAACGACGGCCCGAGCTGGATGATATCATCCACGACATGGGCAAGGAGATGCACCATAACATCGAAGAATGCAGGCAGGAAGTATATCTCAATCTCGCATAGTATCACCTTGATCTCTTCGTGGAGCTTTGCGAGTTTCTTCATGCCAATCGACTTCGGAGAGATGACGTCGAAAAAGTGGCAGAGTCCAAACAGTGTGCAACATCCCAATTTTCGCTACAACAGGGTGTGTGGTGTGTGTTCATCTCATTCATGCATGAAACAAAATTTTAAAACATGTTTTAACCAATTTAAA
The DNA here is from genome assembly GCA_028641055.1 of Alopecurus myosuroides. Taxonomy (NCBI): domain Eukaryota; kingdom Viridiplantae; phylum Streptophyta; class Magnoliopsida; order Poales; family Poaceae; genus Alopecurus; species Alopecurus myosuroides. Next base: position 295,450,088 of record CM054057.1, on the reverse strand, counting down.
TTATGAATTTAAATTGGTTTGAGAAAAATCCCACAAATAGTACTTAAATTGGGTTCCAAAATTTTGTACTAAAAAGTAATTCAATTTCACCAAAACAAAATATAGTGTGGTTGGAAATTTTGTGAGCTTTCCAAAAATAATTTTTGCCAAATTTTATTCTTCCAAATAGGCCCTCAAAATCTAATGTTTTGTTCTGTTTTATAATAAAAAAGGGCTAGTTTGCAAAATCCAGGAACTTCAGGGGTTTTTGCGCAAAACAGTCTTCTTCAACCTTTGACAGAAGGCAACCAGCTGCGTGGAGGTCGATCCCGCTCCGATTGACACCTCCTCCTTGCCTCCCTCCTTGCGTGGATAGACTCAGGAGGACGCCTTCGACCTTCTCTCTCTCCCCATCCCCCTCCGTTACCTCCCTCCCTCTCTCTGCCCCTGGCCCGAAGGACAAACCCTAACCGACGAATCTCCGGTCGTCGCCATCGCTGGAGACCCCCCACGGCAAACCAAGACCACCGGTGGCCTCTCCATCCTCTTCTCGTCCACCTCAAGCACGCATGCAAGGCGGGAGGGCTTGAATAGATGCCTGCACCCTTTTCTTCCCCACGGCCGGCGGGCATTCTCGTCGTCGATCCGCCGCCGTCCGGCCTTCCCTCGCCTCCTCGAGCCCGTCACAAGCTCCACGGTGAGCCGCAGCAACTCCGGGTGCCCTCCTCTGTCCCCTCCCCCTCTATTTCTCCCTACCACAGTTGTTCGCCGCCGGCCGCCGCAGGTTGCGCTCGGCGCCGTCGCTCCGGCGACCTATAGAGAGCGGCGCTGCCACCTCTAGGTCGCCCCGGTCCCCCTCTCCCGATTGGTGCCTTCCTCTTGCGCCAATTCGTCCCCTATCGCCGCCGGTGAGCACGGCCGTGGCATTCCGGCCGACAGTGTCGTCGTGATGATGTCATGCCGACGTCATGTGGGCCTCTGCTTACAGTTTAAATGTTAAATAAAAAATAATGACACGTGGGCCCTCTGTTTTATTAATTACTAAAATAGATAAAATTGAATAATTCATATCTCCCAAAATATTAATCAGAAAAATATGATAAAAATATGGAGTTGATCAGAAAAATGTAATCTACCCAAATATATCATCTTAACACATGTTTGACAAAGTTAAAAAATGAGCATTATTTAATGTTGTTTATTCTTTTAAAAATAGAAAAATAAGTTTTTATTCAATAAAATTAGAAAATTAAAAGTTATATACCAAAATGCTCAAAATGACAAATGCAACCTAGTTATGATGTTTTCAACCTCTTTTGATCACTTTAAATTATACTCACTTCCATAATCACCCGAATTGCTCTCCGGGGTCTATTTCGGGCTAATTTCAGTAAAAATGCATATATGTCATACGAACCCTAGCAACCCATCGAACATGTTTAGCAATTTTTTTCAGTGCATTAACTTGCTCATGCATACATGTTGTGCATTGCATCGATGCCATGTTTGATTGTTGTTCTTCTTGTTTCGGTGTTTATTCCCCCTCGGTAGAACCCAACCCCGAAGTGAAGGCCATCAATCCAATGGTGAATACTTGATCTTAACCGACAAGTCAAACACTTATTCCTGAAGACTTTATCTGGCTTTCTTAACCAAGGCAAGCATAACCTATTATCTGCTCATATATGGTTTCAAAGTGTTTTGAATCTCGTACTTTATATTCGGTTCTGAACTATTTGATGTCAGTAGATAGAGTTCTCCTATATACTGCATAACCTAGATATCCTGATCCACTTCTCCTAGCAGCTATAGGTTTGTTTGTGCGCGCTCCGCTAAACCCTGTGAGTCTTCCTTAGCCATGCCTAGTTGTGATCTGATCCATCCGGTTGATGAATCTTGTCAACGCGTGAATCTATTGTATCATGTTGTTATGATTTGAATTATCTTTGATAACCTGAATAATCATGGCATGGATGTGAGGCCACAATGGGTTGTGGCGTTTTGTCCTGATCATGCCCCTAGGAGCGAGTTCTCTCCTTCGAGCCAAGACTGAGCGTACAGCCACACGTGGGCTGATGAACCCCGCCCGACTAACTAACTTGTTTCACCTTATCCATGAGCCACGTAGTTTGAGCTTTCCATCTGCGTATGTGTCGGAAAATGTTTTGGAGAAAATTAGGTCGTGACCGGGACAAGTGATGGACGTACACGGATCTTGATCCTGACTCACAGAACAGGTGCCGTTTGGAGGTGGCCAACTCCCTGTTGACGGGGTGGCCCTGTTTGGGTTGATTCATGGATATAGTTCGACAAGGTAAAGGCCGGGAATCGACCACCCTCTGCCGGCACTTCCCGGACTAGTGCTAAACCTGGTGGCACTAAGAGTCGGTTGGTACGTGTGGGTAAAGTTGTACACCCCTGCAGAGTTAAATCTTTTTGAAAAGCCGTGTCTGCGGTTAAAGAAGACTTGGTGACGGACTCTGTGATCATAGATAACTTAAACGGAATGACTAAAACTTGTTGATAACGAATGAAGGATGCCTCCTCGGAGATGCCGAGAGGGGTTACCTTGTAGCATGAGGTAGTGGAACAACTTGAGGTGGTGATCTTTGAAGCACGAGGTGCTGATATGATTTGGTGGATTAAAAAGATGATGATATCAGTAATTGAGTAGCTTTCTCATCAGTTTTCAAATACTCCATGAGACGTGCTATTCCTTCCTCAATTTGGAAAACAAAGATTGCTTTACGCAAATCATCCTTCATAAAACCCTTTCTGAAGATAGCAGATATATAATAGGTTAACTAAGTCTTGTTGAGTACCTCTCGTACTCAGGTTTGCTTAATTTTGGTTCAGGTAAAGATCTCACTTCGGTGGTGTTTCAACGTGGACATCGACGAGTAGTTTGGGGTTCCCAGGTAGCAGCCTAGAATCTATGGGCTGGGACGTCGCCTTATGTTGCGGCCTCTTAGGACTTTTCGGTTCTTGTTGATTAGCAACATAATTTTCCTTCGTTGTCTGATGTAATGTTGGGTCATGTGACCTCTGTTTGTAAATGTGAGCCCCCGAGATCGGGCACTATGCAGATTTCAGCATTCCCGCCAAAATCCGCATAATAACCGATTCCAGGTTGCCACGTCTGATAACATTACAATAGTTCAGGAATAATCCACAACAACAACAGAAACGATATATACAATAGGACTCAAACGAGTCAGGGATACAACTGATACAATACAAAGATCCAAATAACAGCGGAAGGAACAACATATCGTCCGTCTACGGACAAGATACAAATTGGACTAAGAGTCCTGAAGATAACGAGAGCGTCCAATCCCTGCCAGGCCAAGCGGAGGGATTCCCAAGCTAACGTCGTCAGATTCAAACCTGTTGACTGCAATATTGAATTTGTAGCCACGAAAGAGATTCGTGGGTCAGTTCGGTTAAGTACTGGCAAGTGGATATAAACCATACTCACAAGATTACCGGCGTTAGCCAGTCATACAAGATACAAATACTTAGGGCCTCAACGGAAAAAGGAAGGGATTATTGCAAATAAGCGGGCAGCGGGCTGCACTAACCAACTATAGAGACTCACTACAACATCCAGCTAAAAGAGGGGGATAAGATAGCGTATCGAAACCAACTAAAACTACTCAACAGACAAACCCATCCACTCTTACCCCCCTACAAGGAAGCAACCCAAGGATAACTCACACTGTTGGATTAAGGATGGATCAAGCTTATTGTCGTCAATAAGACTATTACTAGTCAAGTATCATAGTTAGGTGTAAGTTGTTCTGAGTACTTGTAAGCCAGTACTTTCACCAACGTTAACCATAACCGCGGAAAACACGGCTTTCTATGAGAAGATTTACCCCTGCAGGGATGCACCAATTTGGCGTACAGTAAGAATAATCCGCCAGACGGGGGATCAACCCACCAAGCGAGTTACTCAACACAACCCAACTCTGCTTCGCATCAAGCCCAAAGAACCACGTGCTGTGCGTGCGCGGCTAATCGAGCCCCCACGAAGAAAAGGGGGACCCTCATAGCACTGGAAGACCACGCCGCCCTAAATGCCGACTACAAAAGTTCCACCCTGGCCTCGGGTTCGCACCTGCATATGCATGCATCAAATGGAAAGCCCGAACTAAGTGTGGCGATTTGGACGAGATGCGAATCGAGTCAAATTGAGGGGGGCGCCCATACTCGCTTCCCACATGCGGTTAGTGCGCTCATCATGGATCAGTAGACAAGACCCTTTTCCTAATTAGGGTCGACACTAGCAGGCTTCAAAACCACGCCGGGCCTCCTGCCGGTGCCTTATCATCAAATTATTATCACCCAAAACATTAACATGTGGATTGAATTGAAACCCAACTATCAGACTAAACAGGTGATATGAAAGGAACAACAAGACTTGAGCGCAAACAACACTAAGCATGCAGCTACGACACGAGGGCCAACAGGGTAAACAAACAACAGTTAATAGGAAGTGGAAGGAAGGCTATATCATGGCTGCAAGGTAAACATATAATAGGATCGAGACACAAGCATCGTATCAACAGGCTAGAATAAGAACAACAGAAAGAATCGGTAACAAGTGATGAAAGGCAGCCATTTGGCAGCAAGTGAGTATACTTGCCTGGAATCCAGCAAGTAGAGCTACATCCGCAGAACTTGTCGTTGCTCACATCATCTCAACGTCCTATCCGGGAAGAAGCAACGAACCTCGAACAAACACCGGATGCAACAATTACTACTACGGCAAAAGATCCAGCATGATCAAGATATGGATGCATGACAAATTTAAAGATGTATCAAGATAAACTAGTTGACAAGATAACATGTTTAAATGGACCCATATGCAAGTTGAGTTGCATATGAAAAGCCCATGAATTAAGGTTGAAATAGTTGTTTTACAACTAACCAATATGTGAAAGTGGATTAGCATGATGCATGGATGATCAAAACAGAAAAATAACAACAATAGAACCAATTGGAAATAAGGTTTACCCATTTTGAAATTCACTTATTAAGTTTTGGAATTTTGGTTTCTTAAAGGTGTCACACGAGCATTTGTTATTTTAATCAAGTTAAATTGTTCAAAACAGTTAACAAAGTTCATATTTGATTAGAACACAAAAATTTAGGTGGATTACATGTTTCAATTATTGAAAAAGGAATTACAATGATTTAATTATGCATTAAACAGGATTAAACAAGTTTTAATTGAATTTAATTCAAGTTTGAATATTATTTGAATTTTATTTGTTCAAAACATAAATTCAAATTCATATTTGAAAAGGTTATGTTTTTCTGGTTTGAAAACATATTTTATTAGTTCAAAAATAATTTAATTTGAGCAAGTTATTAATTTAGCAATTTTAAATGAATTAAACAAGGTTTAAATTATTTAACCACTTTTAATTATTCAAAACAGGAAACAAAGTTTATATTTGAAAAGGTGGTTCAATTTGGCATGGAAAACATATTTTATTTGTGTTATTTGAATTAATATTAAACTAGTTATGAATTTGGCAATTTAGGTTGCATTAAATAAGAAACAGTTGTTTTCAGCAATTTAAATTATTCAAAACAGAAATCAAATGTTATATTTGGAAAGAGCATGAAATTTTGGTTGGAAAACATATTTTATTTATGTTATTTGGATTAAGTATGAATTATTTATGGACTTAACCAAATTTGAAATGAATTGTTTGAATTTGAAATTTGAAACAATTTGAAATGTGCAAAACATAAAACAAATGATGTAGTTAGATAGAGTATTAAATTTGGGGCAGAAAACATATTTCATTTACATTATTTGAATTTGGGAAATAAAAGTTATGTGCATTTCAATTTTGGGGACTAATCTGTAATGACAGGGACCTAAAAGATAGAAAAGAAATTGCAGAGAGGCCCCTGGGGCGTTTTTCACCCAGGGCAACCCAGCCTGGGCCTCTGCGGCGCGGGCCCGTGCCCAAGTGGCGGCCACGTGGGCGTGAGTGGAAGCCACGCAGCCACCGCGGTGTATGGCAGGTGGGGACGGGGGCGCGGGCGAAAATGCGAAAAAGGGGTGCCATATTGCGCGGCCTAGGGGGTTCGAACCCGCCCCCTCACGGCGCGCGGCGAAAGTTCAGAACCAGTGCGGCTGCTGCGTGTTTGTTGATGGTATGGGAGACGGAAGCAGGAAGTAGTTTGCAGTGGCCACTTAACTGAAACTCACGCAGCAAGATTCAGAAACAGGGCATCGTCAACAGCGCTGCGCGGTGATCGACAGAGGCACGACGACGGAAACATCGGCGACGGGAGGCGACGAGGACTGGCGGTGTGGCGAGTGCGCTGGTGCGTGCGTGTGTGTGGAGGCGGACAGGAGAGGGGAAGGAGGAAAGGTAGCGCTCACCTCGGTTGGTCGAGCTGCTGTCGACGTGCAGCAGCGGCGAGGTTTTCCCGGCGACGGCGCGGCCACCTCGGTGGTTACCAGCACCTGGCGAGGAGGCGAATCTGCTGAGACAGTCGCCACGGTTCCATTCCCGTGGAGGCTCGATCTCGAGGAGGCCCGTGGCGATGGGGGCGACGGGAGGCAGTGGTGGTGGAGGTGCGGTTCAGGGTTCAGAGACTGAGGAGATCGGGGGAGGGGAGCAAGGAGGGATGGCGGCGCTAGCTGGGAGATGGGGTTTCTAGGGCGAGCAGAGGGGGATGGTGGAGGTTTTAAGGTGGCCTTCGAGCTCGTACGGCAGCAATCGGGAGTGGGGGGAGGATCGCACGGTGGTGCTGCCGTTCGTACTGATGACGCCAGCTCGAGGAGGAAGACGACAAGCGACGAAGGGGTACGGGCCAAAAGAGGGGAGTGGGCTTAGGGAAAAGGAGAAAATGGCTGTGGGCTGGCCTGTTTCTCTCAGCTCACCCCTCTCCTTTTTCTTTTGATTTTTTTCCTTTTCTCTTTTTTTTTTGTAAAGGTTGGAAGGGAAAGAGAGAGAGATAGAAATTAGGGTTTGGGGGTGTTCATTGTATGCAATATTTTTATTAATTTTCAAAATAGAAAATAAAAGCAAATGTTATCATTGATTTCAAACTTTGAATTATTAGTTTGATTTTTTAAATTGTTAGTTGAATTTCAAATAGGGTTTGGGGTTTTTATTTTATAATTAAATTTTATTAATTTGCAAAACAATGAGTAAAAGCAATTGTGCACATTAAGTCCAAAAATTTGAATTATTAATTGGAGTTTTAAGTTGGTATTTGAAATTCCATTATTTTTCCATAAAGATTTATTTTTAAACAATTTATTCAATAACCCCAAGCAATTTATGAGTCCTTATTGAATTAATTGTTTGCAAGAATTTGATTTTCTTAAACCCACAATTTGATCTTGCCCATTATGATTGAATTTGAAGTGAATTTGAAATTATCATTTGGGTGTTAACAAAAGGGAATTTCATTAACAAGCAATTTTAAATAAATCAACTTCCAACTATTTGAAAACAATTGAGTTGTTGTAGTTTGCAATTTTTAAATTGGAAATTTTGAACAAGGTTTGAAAGTTTAATTTGGTTTGATTTTTTTCCAGTTGTTTTGAAAACAAAATGCAATGCTTATGTGATGCATGTGATGCAAAGCAAAAAAGAAAACAAACAACTTTCTACTTAGGGTAACACCCCAGGTGTTACAGTAAAGCTATACTCAAGTAACACCTGTTGAATACAGCTTCCATGTTTAGAGTACTGCTTTGATCGGTTGTTGGTTTCGAGCTCATCGTTATTAAGTTTTGGCTATGCCTGCATAGTTGTCACAGTCGAGGGGTTGTGGAGCCGATGATCCATGTCCGAGCCCGCCTGACGATGTGATTCGGCCTGGTGCTAGGTAACCACAGTAACCCTCGATTGTTGTTGCACGTTTTGGACACGTAGCAGCTCTGTATAGCTTTGGTCCCGTTTCCTTCAGTTTCATACGATTCGTGGACGCTTTGATATGCATAGTTGGTTATGACTAGCATGGATACAAGGAGTAGTAGACTGGGGATCCGGACTACGTGCCGATGAATCCAGTCTACCTGCCGTTGTTTGTTGCGGCCGGGGTTGGTAACCCTGAAGCCCTTGTGAGTCCATGTCTAGGAGCACATAACAGTATGTATATCTCTGGGTCAGGGGTCGTGACAAGTCATGGTATCAGAGCAGGACTGCCTGTAGGAAAACCTTACTGCTTGGTCGATGTTGAGTCTAGAGTTTGTGAAAACTATTTTGAAAATTCAAATGAGTTGTGAAAACCTTCTTAGGATTATTTTTACTCCGTATCTGGTATCGCTCAACTCTGGGTCACCTTACCTGTTTTGATTTGAAAAGGTTTTGCTATCTCTTCTAGTCATTCAGAAACCTAGGTGCCTTCTTTGGCAATGACGTCTTTTACCCAAGTTGACCTAGTGTTAAAAAGTTTCTAGAGTCGTGTATGGTCCATGTTCCGTTATGTCTTAAACTGGGAGATTTCCTTTCCATTCTGATTCCTCAGAGTTGTGTGGATTCCACATTCCTACATGCTTCAAAGTTCTAAATCCCGACCCTCGAGATCTGCTTTCCATCTCGAATGTATCCGTTGTCCTCTGTTCAAATTCTTCCGGAGTTATGTTTGTCTTTTGAAAGATACTCCGTGATTGCTATTCGTAGTGTCCTCCAAGGCACTCAGATAATAGTTACTCCTTCTTTTTAGTTTTCAATCTTGGACTTGAACCGAAGGTCCCGGAATGTGCTGAGTTGTGGTGGGTTGAATCATGTGGATTTATAACCATGTGATGCTCATGCCATCAGTACAGGATGCTGACCTTTAACCCAAGTTCTGTTTCTTCGGATCCTGAGGAACATCTTCTACCTGAGGATGGCCAGGTAATTTCAACTCCAATAGCCATAGTTTCTTTTTTTGGAACAAACAAGGATCACAACAAGAGTATTCCTTATGATTGTCACCTCCTTGTTCATGACTCTGCTATACTTATCTTCTTAGCATGGGTTTCACAAATGAGTATTACCCTGTGCAATCAACATGTTCTTAGGATCTTCCCTGAGCATGTTCCTACCTTCCAGTTGCTCTCAAACCTCCATCCGTTGTTGTGGACATCAAGTTGCATACGTGTCTTGGAGTCTTCCAATGTATTTGCTATTGTGTTCCATCAGGACATTCTACCATGGAATGTCAGGAGAAACAAACTCCAGTACCTCGTTCATCTCCAAGACCAGGTCAAAGTTTTGTAATCCGCAGATTAAAGAAGTTTCATCAACTTCCAATATGTTCTACCTTCGAGTATCACACTCTTACATATCAAGAGGCTATGTTTAATTTCATGGCCTTATTGATGAAGTGATGCTCCTACACGTATTCACTCCCCCCTCCCTCAAAGCTTGAATGTTTGAGGATGATGGGTCTGTGTATCGATGTGTGCATCAGATATTCCTAGCAATTTTTATTGCTTTGAAAAGTCTAAAAAAAACATATGTATCCTTCTTAGCACCTTTGGTCAACCAGTCTCTAATTGAAATTGATTGTGTTGCCAAATTTGTTCATCACTTTGGGCTCTTCAACATAGCTTCTTGATGATATGATGATAAATTATTCTGAATGACACACTAAGAGAGCTCCACCAGGTAAGAAGGTAAATTATGTTGAAGAAACCTCTTCTTTGAGTGATAGTCTTGATGCTATTATGTCTATGCTTGTTAATGGTCATGCTCCTATTGATCCAAACAATGTTCCTTTAACCTCTTTGGTTTCTTAAGAAGAGCATGTTGATGTGAACTTCATTAAAAATAATAATTTCAACAACACTGCTTATAGGAATAATTTTGGTAGTAAAAATTATAGGCCATATCCTTCTAATAATGGTAATGGTTATGCCAAATCTTATGGTAATTTTTAAAAAACAATATAAGTGTACCCTTTGATCTTGAAGACATGCTTAAGAAATTTATTAGTACACAAATTGATGTTCTTGCTTCTAAAGTTGATACCCTTGCTCTTGATGATGATCTTCTAAAACTAAAGGTTACACCTCACGATTTTAAACAAATTAAAACTTTGAATGCCATTCAAGTTAGAATTGATGACAATGTTAGGATGTTAGCTGAATTGCATGCTAGATGGGAAAGAGAAGATGAAATAGCTAGAAAGAATAATATAGCTAATGTTTGCACCATTACCACCACTAGTAAAACTGAAGCTTATGATGCTAGTAAACCTTCTACTATTAATGGTAAAGTAATTGGTGTTGGCAATACTTCCACTTCTGCTGTTAAACGTTTAAAACTGCCTGAAACCACTAAAACTGTTCGTGATAAAAGTGCTAAATTTTTTCAAAATATGAGAGACAATGGTCCCATTACCTTTGATAAAAATTATATTGATTTTGATGATTGCAATATATCTGAAGTAAGTATGTTCTTACAAAAGCTTACTAGTTGTACTAATACTAGTAATATGAATATGGCTTTCACAAAACATATTACAAATGCTCTCATGCATATTAGAGAAGAAGAATTAAGATGTGAATCCTCTATCCCTAGGAAGTTAGATGATGGTTGGGAACCCATCATTAAAATGAATGTGAATGATTTTGATTTCAATGCTTTATGTGATCTTGGTGCTAGTATCTCTGTTATGCCTAAGAAACTTTATGATATGCTTGATTTGCCACCTTTGGAACACTGTTATTTGGATGTTCGTCTTGCTGATAATGTTAGAAAGAAACCTTTGGGGAGAGTTGATGATGCTCTTATTATGGTTAACAATAATCTTGTCCCCGTTGATTTCATTTTCTGAATATTGAATGTAATGCTTCTTGTCCTATTGTTTTGGGAAGACCCTTTCTTAGAACTGTTGGTGCTGTTATTCATAGGAAAGATGGAAATATTAAATATCAATTCCCACTCAAGAAAGGTATGGAACACTTTACTAGGAAGAGAATTAATTTGCCTTTTGATTCTATTTTATGAACAAGTTACAATTTGGATGCTTCTTCACTTGAAAATACTTGATTCTAAATTTTCTGGGCCTAGCTAAAAGGCGTTAAAGGAAAGCACTTCTTGGGAGATAACCCATGGTTTTATTTTTGATTTGTTTTTCTTTCTTTTGTTTGATTCAAGGTGTTGTTTAATTCTGTAGCAACTCATTTGTATCTTTATTTTCTCGCATTTGTTGTGCCAAGTAAAGCCTCTAGTGAAAGTTGACGTTAGATTTGGATTTCTACGCAGGAAACAGATTTCTACTGTCTACCGTTAAATTCGTGTAAATTCACAAAAAAACCAAATTACCTGCAAATTTTTTTGCTTATTCCTCAGCTAATTCCAAAACTTTTTCTAGCTTTGTGTTTTTTGATTTGAACAACGTAGGTGCCCTGAAAAAGTTCGTGTTTACAGACTGTTCTGGTTTTGACAAATTCTGCCCTTTTACTTTCATTTTATATTTTACTATGCCGAGTGGATTTCTCTTTTTCACAAAACATCAGTGGATGTAGCTAATGTTTAAAAAGTATTAATAATTCTTGTGTTTATGGAGAACATGTGAATTTTTGATTGTGCACTAACCCTCTAATGCGAATTACATTGAGTTTGGTGTGAAGGAAGTTTTCAAGGGTCAAGAGAAGAGGGTGATATGATGTGATCAAGAAGAGTGCAAAGCCAAATCTTGGGGATGCCCCCATGGTTCATCCCAGAAAATTCCAAGAATACTCAAGCGTCTAAGCTTGGGGATTCCCAAGGCATCCCCTTCTTCATCAAAATTTTATCAGGTCACTTCTAGTGAAACTATATTTTTATTGGGTCACATCATATGCACTTTACTTGGAGCGTCTGTTTGTTTTTTGTTTTGTTTTCTCTTTTTCTTTGCTGCAATAAACTTAGTTGGAACCTAGCATTATTTTTGTGGGAGAGAGACACGCTCCGCTTTTTCATTTGAATACTCGTTTTCTTCCATGCTTGTATTCTTAGTTTTTCTTCTAGCTGCTGCAAATACTTTTAGCTCCTGTTTTTCATGCATCTCTTATTCAGAGTTGTTAGTTCTAGTAGAGTTATGTTAGTACTCTCTTGTTTCATTGATAGATTATATGAAGAGTTTTTTTTCGTTTGGTGTTTGATGGAAATAGAAATTGCTACATGTGGTAGATGGTTTTTGGAAAAAACTTGCATGCTCTAGTAGTCATTAAACCGTTTCACTTGATTATTTGCTGTTGTTTTGAGATATTAATATGCTTAATGGTAAACCTGCTGGTCTAGGAAAATAAAAACAATTAATGGTTGGTCAAGAAACTTGAAATTGTGCCACACTTGAAAAACCAGTTGACAGTATAATGTTATATGACTTCCTCTGCGGATAACAATCTAATGGCTTTTTGTTACACGCTACAGTCGAGGTAGCCAACAGTGACTTGTCATTGCCACAGAACCTCTTGGAGTGATCTTCATTATTCCTTGGATAATCAGATTTCTAGATGTAAACTTTTAACTTGTGAGTCCTAAGTTGCAGTTTTCTGGCACTTCCACCATCCATATTTGCTAGCCTCTTCGATATTGTGCATTGCCCATTCTCACATTGAGAGTTGGTGCAAACTTCGCCAGTGCATCCAAACACCGCGGGGGGACTTTGTTCTTCTACACATAAGCCCAAAATATCTTCCTCAAAACAGCCACCATACCTACCTATCATGGCATTTCCATAGACATTTCGAGATATATTGCCATGCAACATCCATCATCATTATGTTACTTGTTACATGTTCCATTGTTATTTTGCATACTGCTACACTAGCAGGAGCATTTAGTTTTATACATCAGATATATTTCAGTTTCAGTTATAAGTACTAAAAGTGTGATGATTCATTGTAAAATAGAGTGTTTCCCCTACCGGTGAGGTTATATACAAAAAAAAGCAGAAAAATATCAAAAAAAAAGAGAAAGAGGGTAAAAGAGAGATAATAAAGAGAGAGGGACAACACTACTATCATTTATTCCACACTTGTGCTTGGTTAGCATCAATACTTCAGTTTGGAGAGTGTTTTTATTTTATGACTTGCATAACTATGTGCGGAACTTACATTATAGAACTTGGCTTGTATATTCCAATGATGAGCTTCCTCAAAAGTGCTCTAGGTCTTCGTGAGCAAGCAAGTTGGATGCACCCCCACTAGTTCCATTGGAGAGCTCTATGTGCATCCGTTGTGTGGCAATCACTACTCCTTGTATAGTTTCGATTATAAGACTTCCTCTTATCTAATGATCAATTTCAGCTATGTGAGACTTTTTTCCATTGACCTTCCAAACCCCCCATAATGTTCTTTTAGCCATAACATTCTGGTGCCGGGAACCGATACCCAAACGCTTGCTTGTTTTGAGTGACCAAATAGCGTGATGAGTTTTCTAGGTGCGTATTGTTGTCGCTTGACTTGATCCTAACAGGAGTTGTTGTGAGAGTTAGATTCTTAGGATGATTATAGTGTTGTTCTTGAAGCTTAAATCATCTTTAATATACTTTGCACAGTGGATTGTTTTTAGTATTGATCGTTAAAATGTTTTATGTTGTTCTTCTTAAATGGTTTATACATTACTCTATATCAACTATAAACCATAGCCTTTACTCATTTGATCTTAGTTTACACGCTTTACATTATGATGATCAAGTTTATGCTGGTAGCATGTCACCTCAGAAATTATTTGCTTAGCTACTCGAGGACGAGTAGGAACTAAGCTTGGAGATGCTTGATACGTCGCAAACGTATCCATAATTTCTGATGCTCCATGATGTTTTCATGTCATATGCTACATGTTTCTTACACTACTAGGGAAAAGGCTATGCCTGGCGCACCAAAATGGACTATGCGTGGCGCACCAGGGTGCGCCACCATAGTCGCGCCGCGCCTATTGGAATAGTCGTGGCACACCTACCAATATCCGTGGCGCATGTCCATGGTGTGTCACGCCTATATTACTAGGTGCGCCACACTTAAGGTTATAGGTGCGCCACGCCTATATTTCCCTCCATGGCTATTTTTTCCTGGTGCACCACGCCTATGGTTATAGGTGCACCACGGCTGTATTTTTTTGTATACACGGTATCGTATTTATATAGGTATATACAGTTTAAATATAGGTATATACAACTCAAATACAAAAGAGTATTCGTAGACAAAGTTGATTAAAACAGTGATGCGACAAACAAATAATATATCATAGTCGATCATATTACTTAGAATGCCGAATAGCTACATTAAACAGTTCATCATCGCTACAAAGTGTTCATCAGAGCCGAATAGTTACATCAAATAGTTAACCATCGAGACCGAGTACATCGATCGAGGCTTCATTATTATTACAAACGACCTGTCTAGTCGTCGATAACCTAATCAGCTAGGAACCATAGCACTGCAAGCATGGCGAGCGAGGCGACGGCAACAGCAGCGGCGGCGAGGGTCTTCATCCACTTGTTGTTCTCCTTCTTCTGTTCCTCGAGATAGATGAACCACCTAGCTTCCGCCGCCACTCTAGTGTTGTAGGATTTGTAGGTATTGCCTTTGAACTTGTTCACTTGTTCCAAGCAGTCTTCCCAATGGTCGTAGACCCCTAGAACCCTGCCTCTAAACACCACGTAACACCTCGACATCTGTAATGATAAGAAAGAAAACCACAAACAGTAGTTTTAAACATGTCTACAATAATTAGTAAATGGAGAAATACGACAGAAATAAGATGAAAGTTAAACACAAAGGAACACATTACTTCCTGGATTCTCCGAAAATAAGTTGGCCCTTCATATTATGTGCTTATTATGAGGTAGTATACGTGATGGTGTGTCAGCGACCCTGCAGCCACGCGCGCGCACACACACGCCACGCGAGGCTGCAGGGTCGCTGACAGGGGGCCCCACCTGTCAGCGCGCGTTGCAAAAAATGTGGGTTTTTATCCGCGTGGACGGGGACTCGAACCCGGGGCGTGGGCTTGCGCGCGCGTGCTCGTGGCCACTGCGCTGCTGAATGTTTTCGTGACAGAAGAGGGGGCTTGGGGGTTTTGAGGTGCAGTTTCGTCAGTAACTGAACTGACGAAAGTTCAGTTAACTGAACTTTGCCAGGGCACGGTGATCGTCGGCGTCGTGGCTCGTTGCTGCTGCTACCGTGTGAGTGGTCCAGTACAGGGCGGTGCAGGGTGTGTGCGCGCACCGGGAGAGAGAGGAAGGGATGGAGGAGGGTGCTCACCGGGGAAGAGGAAGGAGGAGGTGGACGTGCTCGGTGAGGTGACAGTGGTCGACGGCGACAGGCGGAGACGGCAGCGGCGATCCCGTTGCTCCCGGATCCCGCTGCGGTGTCGAGGAGGGAGGAGGAAGAAAAACGGCGGCGCGGTGATGGAGAAGGGAGGAGGGAAGCTAGGGCAGCAAGGAGGAGCCCTCGGGGGTGGATTTAAGGAGGAGGAGGCACGCTGCTGGCCGTCCCATCTCCTGCCTGTTCGACGTGGACATCTTCGATGTCGCGCCGTACAGAGGTAGGGGATGGGGGAGAGGTGGGCTGGGCCTGGGGTTAGGTGGCCTGGGCCTTGCTGCCTCCCCAGCCCGCTTCTGTTTTATTTTTTTTATTTTCTCTCTGTTTTTTTTTTGTAGAAAAGAAAAAGGGAAGAAAAGAATGGTTTTGGGGTTGGAAAAATTTTGGGGATAAATTTTATAAACTGTTTATTACAAAAGCCCAGCTGTGCAACTTTGTGTTTTTCAAAAATTTAAATTTGGTTGCTGTTTGAAAATTCAATGAATTTGAGTGAAATTTGCTATATTTGAATTATTGAAACTTAGGCAAGTTTAAAGTTTGTAATTTCAAGTTTATTGAAAACAATTGGATGTTTTGATTTGAATGTTTCATTTGATAAATTGTAACAGAACAAGTATGAAACAAGGGTTTGAATTTTGGTTTGAAAATTTAAATGGAAAACAAGTGAAAACAAGATCAAAGCTCATGATGGAATGATGCAAACTTAATTTAAACAAAAAGCAAACATTGTAAGGCTGTTTTTCATACTTGGGATGTTACATGGTGATGCGGGGAAAGATGAAGATAAGGGTTTCTGAACTTCGTTTGAAACTAAACAAAATCATATACGTAAGTGTTTGTGAGATCCGAAGAAAGTTGGACCATTTCGTGCAAATACATAATGATGACATCTTCATAACCCCGGACGGGGCTATGAAAAATATCACCATTACGAATGTGCACCAAATGGTGCAACTCGGTTCTGATCTCACTAACCATATTATTACATATGTGACGTTCCTTAGTTCCAACCGAAACCCTCGTCTTCATTCCTTTCCCCGGATCACCACCGCATGTAGTACCTCTTAAACGTCACAAGATGGTCATCGGTCCATGTGCATCATATTTTGGCCTTGATGTGAAGTTGGACCTTCACATTTTGTGCTTGTTACGAGGTAGTACACGTGATGGCGATGTGGGGGGAAGGAAGGGTTTCTGGAAATATTTGAAACTAAACAAAATCATATGGTTAGTGAGATACGAACAAAATTGGACCCTTTTGTGCACATACATAATGACGACATTCTTCATAACCCCGGACGGGATTTATGAGGAATGTCACCATTACGGGTGTGCACCAAAGGGTCCAACTTTGTTCTGATCTCACGAACCATATATAATATTACATATGTGACATTATTTAGTTACAAAGAAGTCCGGAAACCCTCGCCTTCATTCCTTTCCCCGGATCACCACCGCCTGTAGTACCTCTTAACAAGCACAAGATGGTCATCGGTCTGTGTGCCTCATATTTAGGGTGGACACATACAAGCAGGCTTGGTGGACCTCGAGCGCCAAGTGGGATGCACAAGATCATAATCTTGTGAAAATCACAAGGCGCACCGGACCACCAAGGCCAACTTAGTGTGAACCAACTCTTTTAATCATCTGCATTTATACAAAATATCGAACGAACATCACAAGTAGGCCCGCAATAATAAAAAGCAATATAATCAAGCATTGACATAATTAAGCATCGGTTACATGATGGACGATTCATAACCCTAACGATTGAGTTCAACTAATTTCAAACAATGTAACAAGTCTTACAATAGTTCTCACTCCTTCTAACTCAGCTGCCCAGGGATTACCATGGGACATCCCTTCGGAGTGACGAAGGGTCTGTCGTCACATGTAGTTGTTAGGATGGTATCTATGTCGCGCTTCGGCATGGGGAACCGGAAGAGAAAGATCCCACTCTTGTTCACCACTTCATGAACGATTTTTGTGGCAAAGCACTTCTGGATATCATATATCTCTTTTCTAACCTTGTCATCGTCGACCATCGACAAGCGGGAGGCCCAGTCTTTGATTTGACTAGGAAGGATAATGTACTGCTGATCCCATACGTACGCCCGCATGTGATGTATGACATAGTAGGTGTCTCGGTTACTACCTAACGGCTGCTTGACGCAAGCAAAATCCGTCGTGTGGGTGAACACCCGAGCGTCCTGAACGACCTTCTCCTATTGAGTCTTCCCCTTTGGGTGGTAGCCGGTGAGAGCATTATTCAAAAATTTCTTCACGGTGGAGTAGTCTTTCTTCACCGCATTCGCTGAGTCGAGATACGTGGCATGCGAATGACTCATACAAATTTAGATGAGTGTGCATTGTGTATATCTGCGCGGAACAATCCAAACAAAATGTTGGAAAGGAGCGATGAAAACCTAAAGAAAGCACTTTCGATTCGTCGAAGAATATCGACTTACCCGACAAAATAAGGCACGAGGATGTAATCCTTGGTCTGGTTTGCCAGCATGAAGCTCTGGAGATATGTCGACGCGACTACCTGGTTCCCAACGGAGCACAACACGTCATGGCACATGTAGTAGGGGTCCACTATGGCGACGCCCGGTGTATTATCTCTGATGATCTGCACCGCCATACTGAGCGAGTATAGACGGACCATGGAGTAGTGCAGCGGATTGCTATGGAACATATCGAAGATGTCCGAAAACTGCAGGACTATCCTATCCGCGTCGGTTGAATCGACGAAGCCCAAGTCCTTCGGCACCGTGGCAATGAAAACCGGGTATGATGGATCCTTGGATTCAATAAGGCGCTCTTCCAGATACAGTACGGTGTCATGCAAACTCCGGATATCCCCACTTGCGGCCTTGAGCAGGTTTTTGCTAAGCATCTGCTGACCCATCACCTGCACCTTCGGCTTATCCTTAGATTTAGGTGGCCCGTCCTAAACACGGAGCGGCATCTTAGCCGGCTAGCTCATGGAATTTGCGGCCTTGGATATAGGTCCTCTTTTCTGCGGCTTTGGCGCCTTCGGCGGACATTCCTTCTCAATCTTCTCATTGGCCGCCTTACGGATTGTGTCGGGGCTGAAAATAACTCCTCCCTTCGCGCTTTTATGAGTCTCGGTGCAGGGGCCAACATCTGGAGGCGTGTCGTCCTGAGAACTGAAACGCTTGC